>JANHJO010006686.1:88385-98508 GCA_032468235.1 Pseudoxyrhopus heterurus | reverse complement strand
AGGCTCCAGGATTCCCTGCTTCCACCATGTCACAGCAAGGCATAAATACCTGGGCAAAGCTGGGTTATCAGCTAGTGGTTTATAAAGAATGGCTGCAAGAATTGGGTTTGGCTAGTCTAAAGTAAAGAAGAATTAGGGGTGAAATGATAGCAGTATTCCAGTATTTGAGGGGCTACCACAAAGAAGAGGGGGTCAAATTATTCTACAAAGCACTGGAGGGCAAGGCAAGAAACAATGGATGGAAACTAATCAGAGAGAAGCAACCAGGAATTAAGGAGAAACTTCCTAAACAGTGAGGGCAATGAATCAGTGGAATAGCTTGCCTTCAGAAATCGTAGGTGCTCCATCACTGGAGGTTTTTAAGAAGAGACTAGACAGCCACTTATCTGACATGATATAGGTTCTTCTGCTTGAACAAGGGGCTGGACTAGAAGACCTCCAAGGTCCCTTCCAGATTCTATTCTGTTGTATTTGCACCAATGACAACTTCCAGATACTTTTCAAGGACCGCCCCAGGTAGGACATACTGTGACAGATAAAGTTACCAAGTCATGGGTATCTCTTGCTACATCCCTCTGGCTCAGGATGGTTGATGAGCTCAGCTGCTCTTGGTTATGCTGGCGTAACTATGTAATTTTCTAGGTGACAGAAATGGATTTGTTGTTTACATGAGGTGGTGTTTTTGTGGTTTTGTTTTTGTTCCATGGTATTATCTTATACTAGACTCAACCATGTCAAACCATCCTTAATTGCCAAGCCTCAACAAGATCAGCCAGGTGTTGCCACCTGTTGAAACTACTGACCCCTGCCCAAGCTAAAATTTCATCATAGCTCTAAAGGTTTAGTAGATTAGTATGGGCACAGAGGTGGTTATTTCACCATCAGAATCCTATCTATTGAATGATTCTATCGCATAGACTGTACAGGTAGTGCTCAACTTACAACCATTCGTTTAGTGACCGTTCAAAGTTACAACAGCACTGAAAAAAAGTGTCTTCTGGCCATTTTCCACACTTACAGCCTTTGCAGAATCTCCATGTTCATGTGATCAAAATTTGGATGTTTGGCAACTAACTCATATTTATGTGTCCCAGGTCATGTGATCACCTTTTGCGACCTTCTGACAAGCAAAGTCAGATTCACTTAACAACCATGTTGCTAACTTGACAACTGCATTGATTCACTTAACCACTGTGGCAAGAAGTCCTAAAATGGGGCAAAACTCACTTAACAAATGTCTCACTTAGCAACATCAATTTTGGGCTCAGTTGTGCTTGTAGGTTGAGGAGCACCTGTACGTCTTAGGTTAGCTTCCATCTCTTCCAATTTGATCTAGGATTGTTCCAATAAATTGCCCCTCTTTGATTGATCTCTGTTCTTGATAAGCTTTCTAGTGCTCTTTGCGCCTCAAAAAAGTATGGTTAACGTTTGATTTAATTTAATCCATTTATCATATTACTATGCTGTCCATCTCACAAGACATGAGTCTGGGCAGCACACAGCACAATTAAAAAAAAACATAAAATAACAGTATTAAAAACATTCCACAACTAGAAAAAAGTATTATTATTAAATGGTTAGGAGAGAGCATTACATGTTGTAAACAATGGAGACCCTGTTTAACACAGATGTTGGACTGACGCATGGAGCCTCAGATTCTAATCTTCTCTTAGGCATGGAAGCCAGCTGGACTACCTTGGTCCTTCCTTATCTACTTTCAGCTCAAATGAGTGTCAGTCAAGATGACAAACCAGCTGATATACAAAACCCCTTGTTACACATCCACAGCTACTTTTTCTCAAAGACCTAGGTGAATACTGTGCAAAAACAGTAGGACAAATGGTAAGAAAAACTCACAACACTTGTCTTTGCTTCCCAATATCGGAAAATAACAACAGTGAATTGTTTTAAGTCACAGCAGATTGTTCTGCTGTTATTGGTGTGTCCATCTAAGAGACAAACAAATGAGTGTATATTACTCTCACCGCTAAAAGGAAATCCAACATTTTCTTTTCTTTCATGCCCTTTCTTTTCCAAGTTGCCAGAACACAAAAGGGAAGACCTTCCCAGCTCGGTCTTTAAGACCTTCTAGGGTGAATCGACTGTTCTTAGAAGGCTTCAGCACTTTCTTCTGGATTTGGAAGAAAGGAGAATGGCCTTTTGAATTTCCTTTCCTCAGCAGTAAAGCAGTAAAGAAAAAAAAAATACACAGTATGGCTGTTATTCTCAAAGGACAATCTGAAGTTCACTTTTAAGAGGTGGTGAGCAATGATATGTAAGACCTCACATTTAGGTTATTTCTTTGTTGTCCTACGTATTCAGAGGAGTCTGGAAATTCACCTCAGGTAGATTTTTCAAGCCCTGCATTTTGTGGTCAAAGGGGAAAATGATATTTCGAAAGGCATTTTCCCCAGTGAGATAAACACTGACATTCTGAATGTTTGGGATCCTTATGTTCCAGAGCTTTCATTTCTCATGCATTTTCCTTTTTGTTTTCAGCGCATAGGTGAATCTTTTTGGCCTGGCTGTTCTTGGGAGTTTAACTAGTTTTATACTCAACTACTCTTCACTGCAACATTGAATACTTTATTTATTTGTTGAAAGTATATTTGAAACAAGAGTGACAGATAGACTAGGACGATATTGGCAGAGGACCGGAAAGACAAAACTGCCTAATCCTATGTTTACTTCAGCATAAATTCTGCTATCTCTAATAAGCATTACTTCCGCAGCAGATCAGCATGGGATTACAGCTTAAATCAATTTCCCCCCAACCTGCTGTGCTATAGATATGCTAGGCTTCAACTTCCATAATTATGGAATCCGAAAGATGCAGAGGATTTATCCGAGTCTGTAATAACATAGCTACTGTAAAATGCAGAATGATGTTTAAAATTTAAGATATGCAGATTTCATATCTTAAATTTTACTTCTTGCACTTACGTCTTAGTTATATCATTTTAAGAGCTTGAAGAGAAGATATATTGAATTTCATTTTGTTAGATAGGGCTCCGTGTTCAAGTTTGTCAAGATTGTTTTGGATCTTGAGCTTATCTTCTGGGGTGTTGGCTGTTCTTGCCAGCTTAGTGCCGTTAGTTAGTCTAACTTAGTCTCCTTCCCAATTCTTACTTTTTTTAAAACTTCAGGATATTGACTTAATATTAAGGGTTTTGTCTCATTTCTATTCAGTTCCTGGTCTTTGTTCTACATTTCTGGCTACCACTCTATGCCATTCTTAGCACAAGTCTCCACCTGGCTTCTGTGACAAACATCAATATGATTGACATGACAATATTTTACTTTTCATCCATGAGTGACTTGGTCATAAGGCATGACTTTATCTCACTCCTGGTGATAAGATACTGTTTTTCTTTCAGTGTCATTGAAAGGCTAATAGATAAATCTCCTTGCCCAACCTCATTCATTTCTCTACAGCAGGTACACTAAAGAGCTATCATTAGAGGTACTATGATACAGCAAGAAAAGAGTGGCAAAATCCTTCGGCAAGGTTCCTAAAACATCTACATTTACAGGTCTATCTGTATTTTTTTCAGCTAAGCTATATCCTTGACCTCTATGAGGCAGCTTTGATTTGCCTGGATGACATTCTTCATGCCACAAAGATAACACAGGGTGTTGGTTCATAGCGGAGGAGATTTCCAGTGCTGATAGCTGCTTTAAAGGGATTCCTGTGTTGATTTCTTTAGACATAAGATTCAATAGGTCGTATTCTGAGAGAAATGCAGCCCATTTGACTTTTCTTAAAGTCAGTCAACTAAAGTCTACTCTAGGTTGATGCACAATCTCATCATCATGGAGGAAGCGGGTTGCAGATAGATAGTCCGTGAATCTCATAATCAGAAATGTATGAGTAAGCAGAAAAGCAGCAATATCTGGTTTAGCATTTCCCCACGGGGGAAAAAAAAAAGGAATATTCCATTCCCAGCTGACATTTCAGTGGTGTTTACCCTTCCATCAAAGCCCATTACAGTAATGTTCATCTTTCTCCAATTAAAAATCTATTTAAAAAGTGTATGAAAAAAACTGGACCAAAGTTGTTTGCACAGTGCAGTAATTATATATTTAAAAAAAAAAAATCTATACCAGGGAAATTTGCATTTTAAAAGCCTGCATTAGGGAAATTTATGTTTAATGCAAATAAGGGGAATTTGCATTTTAAAAAGGTTCTTGGGCAATTTACATTAAAAGTTATGTAAATTAGACAAAGATGCATAGAAAGTTTTCACATACTACAAGACGCTGAGAAAGCGAATGGTTATGAAATTTTCTACAAACTTTAAAAAAAGAAAAAAAAAGAAACTAAATCCACGAGTAGTCGGTCTGATCTTCTCCAAATTGAATTCAACTCCTGTGACTTAATGCTGCCCTAATAATGTAGACAATATTTTTTTTTTTTGCGGTTTCTACATCCCTAATCAGATTTTATGGTCGTACTAATGATGAAACTGCATTTCCTATGAAAATTGATTTTGAAGGATTTCACCTGCAACAAGTCCTTTTTCATGCGGAAATAATGCACTGGGACTCCCTTGGATTGTGATGTTTGCAAGAGCTTAAAACACAGCCTGAAATCTCAAAGCCAACAAGGGAAATTTAGTTAATAAAGCATCTGTTTCTCTCACTTTATTACTTGACTAGAGAATTCTGTACGCTTAAGAGCTAGAGGAATAGTGGTGGCCATTGTTAGAAGAGGCAGGGAGTGAGTAGAGAACAGGAGAAAGAAACCTCCCAGATATTGGTTGAATGATGACTTGCAATTTATAAACTCTCCCGTGTAATGGATTTCCAGCTATATTTATTGCAATATGACTGCTGGCAGTTAAAAAATCAATTTTGTAAATGTAAAAAGAAAGGGCAAAATTATTAATGTGTGTTTTATATAAACATCAAAGCGGTGTCTTCCCCTGTAAAATAGGAGCTATTTGTCCCATGCTCAGTGCCAAAACAAGGAATTTGCAATCTCCTGTTTCTGGTAACAAACAAAACCTGGAATATTCTCAACGCCTTTTGACCCAAACTTCATCACTTGGAGGATTAGGACACGCTTATTTTCTGTATCAGCGGACAAGTTCTACCAAAGAAACAAAAGCCATCTAAATAAGTTAAAAATACACAAAAACAACACTTTGGCCTCAAGCTGATTACTATGTTGTGGTGATTCAGTTCACTGTTCTGGGGAATTGTTGCTTAAAATAGATTCACAGCAAATTCTCCCAACAAGCAGTCATCATAAAGAAAAAAAAAACTAAGAAAGATGCTGTAGCCTGGAAAAAAAAAGGGCTCTTAAAATGAAAAAGGAGGCAATAAATCAATAGGACTGCATAAAAAGGAAGAAAAGTAGAAATAGGTTCAGTGCAGAGGGAGAAAGTAATGAATATGAAGAAAACACCTGAGAACAATCTCCTCGGGAGGATTACTGAGAATAGAGGAGGAGAGGATTTGTGTTTCTGTACTCCCAAAACACCTCCTGGGAAATGGGTGGATGAAGATTATAAGTTGTAGGAATGGAGAAGAAAGCTGTTTAGGCTGGTCAGATATAGGAAGTCAAAAGATTCTGTATAATACAGTGGAAGAGGTCTGGGATGATGAATAACAGAATAACAGAGTTGGAAGGGACCTTGAAGGTCTTCTATTCCAACCCCCTGCAAAAGCAGGAGATCCTATACAATTTCTGACACGTGGCTGTCCAGTCTCTTCTTAAAAGCCTCCAGTGATGGAGCACCCACAATTTCTGAACCGGTTAATTGTTATTAATTAATTGTTAGTACTGCAGATCAGCAGTTTGGCTGATCGAATCCCACCAGCTCCAAGGTTGACTCAGCCTTCCATCCTTCTGAGGTCGGTAAAATGAGAACCCAGATTGTTGGGGGCAAGAGGCTGACATTTTAAACCGCTTAGAGAGGGTTGCAAGCCCTGATAGGCGGTATATAAATACAGTGCTATTGCTATTTGCTATTGCTATTATCATTGTTAGGAAGTTTCTCCTTAACTCCAGCTTGCTTCTCTCCTCGCTTAGTTTCCATCCATTGTTTCTTGTCCTGCCCTCTGGTGCTTTGGAAAATAGGCTGACTCCCTCCTTCTTTGTGGTAGCCCCTCAAATATTGCAATACTGCTATCATGTCACCCCTAGTCCTTCCTTTCACTAGACTAGAAAAGCCCAATTCCTGCAATGGTTTTTCATATGTTTTAGCTTTATTTTAGACTTATTTTACTTTTACATGTTTTAGCCTTTTATATTTTGCTTCCTTCCTTGGCTATCTTTGTTAATTTTCATGTTAACATTTATTGTTTTAAGGGTTTCATATTGTCATTTTTATCTTGTAAGCCACCTAGAGCCATTTTATGGTGAGATGGGTAGCATATAAATTTAGTAAATAAATTAGAGGACATCTGGGGGTAGTCTGATGTACAACTAACATTTCTGCAAAAGAGGGATTATAACAAGTGATGACAAGCATGGAAACACACTGCTGAGCACAGCAATTGTACTGATTAAACCAGCAGAACTTCAGGTAATGGTAACATTCATCACCTTAAATGTGGCCTGGGGTTGTTCTCCACTTTGAAACTGATTCTCTAGGTATACAGTCACTTTAAAAAAAAATAACATTGGGTTATAACATTATTCACATGCTTAATAGTGAAAGGATGGGTCAACATATTTGCAAAAATTCAAATCGACAATCCTTGTAGCTAAAAGGGGTGCCTTATTTAGTATAGCAAATCACATTTGCCATAGGAGGGAAGACGATGGCAAATGCTCTGCCAGAGATGAGTGAAAAGACCAGAAATTCAGGCAAAGAGTAGAATGCATTGGTGAGGATTGAGCTGTAATGAATTGCTTTACATAAAAGCAAAGGGGCCTTTTCTGATCTTGGAAAGCTGTGCAGGATCAGATCTAGTTGCTCCTTGGATGAGAGACAACTATGAAATCACAGGATTGAAGGTGAGAAAGGAATTTTTTTTAAAAAAACACAGAAGAAAAATAATAATACAATTTTCATATTGTTGCTAAGACATTCCATATGGTCTCCAGAAGCTGAGTTTCACTTGAGGAAACTTTATTTTGAGTATTATCATAAATAAAAAAAGAAAAAGTGACTGCAGAGAAGTGGGAATGTTAGATCTGTGGTGCAAGGTAAGATAACTGACAGATAAAGTCTTCAGGAATAGCAGCAGAGAAATATACCATAATACCATGGTTGATGTAACAAAAGCATCTCTATGCTATTGGAGATGCAGTAGGGCTGAGAGGAAACTGGTGACAAATTAATTGGTTTTTATTCTTTTAGAGCTTATTCACTGTGCATTACGTTTTCCACAAATCCCATTTTGGTTCAGGGAGGCCACCGTGATATACAGTCCTCATGGAGATTGAAGAATCTTAAATTTACAGTAGTTGTGGGAATAAACAACCAAGCTGCTCTTCTTTTATTTTACAAATTAAGACAACCACAACCAACTTGTAATACAAGCTAGTTCTCTGAATTCTTATTGTATCTGTAGGCTTTTCTCTTTACTATAAATTACTTCCCAGTTAATTCTCTGTTTAGGACAAGTAGATCTGTCCTTTACTCTGGGGAAAAGGCCTATTTCCTCCTAATGTCCACCTTGGAATGCCTGTTTGTGATGCCTTCAAGCCATGGTGGCTCCAGGTGACTGCAGGGCGGGTTTTTTTGGCACGATTTCAGAGATGGAGCTGAGAGAGTGTGAGTGGTTCAGCTGATTTTTGTACTTAAAGCAGGAGTAGAACTTATGATCTTCCCATTTCTAGCCTGCTGCCTTAACCTCTACACCAATAGCACTAGCCATAGCACTTATATACCATTTCATAGTGCTTTATAGCCCTCTCTAAGCGGTTTACAGAGTCAGCATATTGGCCCCAACAATCTTGGGTCCTCATTTTACCCACCTTGGAAGGATGGAAGGCTGAGTCAACCTTGGAGCTAGTCAGGGTCGAACTCCTGGCAGAGAATGCAGAGTGTGCCTGCAATACTGCATTCTAACCACTGTGCCATCAAGCAAGTACAAATGCGTAAAACTGACAAGAAATGAAGGTAGGAAATGAGATGCCTCTCTTGGAACAATTGGAAACTCACACTCAAATATTAAGCCCATAGTAAAATAAAAGTATTTATTAAGGAAATGGAATAAAAAGATGAGATAGACCAAAGTAATTTTTGCAATAGTGATGAGTATCTCCAGCTTGGGTGTAGGATGAGGGTGAAGGTTCGTTCTCTGAGCTTGTGGATTGGTTTCCGAACGTTTTGTTACCAGGCTAGGTAACATCTTCAGTGGAGTTTAGGGGATGTGTCAGTGTTCTATTTATAAGGACTTCATGTGTGGGTGTCAAATGAGGGTCTTGTGATGGGTAAGAGTAATTTTTTTTTAAAAAAGCTTGCTAATATCTATATATAAAAAAATCAGATGTGTGTGTGTGTTTGTGTGTGTGTGTTCCAGCATAACTCTGGAACGGCTGGACCAATTTCAACCAAACTCGGTACACAGATGACTTAGCCTCCGGGAACAAACACTGTGGGGGTAAGATACCCCTAATACTCCTCGGGAGATCTGTGTGCCTTAAAAATAGTGCAGTCACAGTACTCCACAACGGGGCTTCTTCTGACTCACGACGCTGTGCAAGAGAGCAGCGTGAGACACATAGAGCTACTAACAGTGTGAGACATAGAGCTACTAACAGCGTCAGTCCCGAGTACAGCATTGCGAGAAATAAATACCTGGGCGACGCCAGGTTATCGCCTAGTTTGGAAATAAAATATAGACCATCCTTTTTTAGCAATTTCAGATGATCAGAAAAGGTGCGAAATTGTATTCCACTTTCATCATAATTATTCTAAAATAAAAATAAAATAATTAGTGATTCATTATATCATTGGAAAGGCAAATAGCCCTTGCCAACCAGTTTCATCAGAAGACTGGCACATTTCCATAAAAGGCTTTTTCACATCTTCTGAACTGATTAGGTCTTATTTTGTCGGTTGATCAACCAGGGGGGGGGGAATGTATTAAAAAAAGGAAGTCTTTGGAAGGTCTGAGAGGCTAGAAGTGTTTTTGTTTAAAAGATGAGGAAATCGTGGAAAAAAATATTCAGGTTTTTCCTGAATATTCATAGATGCCAGACATAGAAGTTTTAAAAAAACTTCTCATATTGCAGAAAGGGAATAACTCTTTTTTAAAGAAACACCCTATTTTGAAAAAAAGCAAAAGAAAAGAACACCCCCAAATTAAAGAGAAGTTACAATTTAATATTTTAAAAAATTAAACTCTAGGAGGACACACGTTCTTAGAGTTGATTGGTATTAGAAGTTTTGCCAATAAAAAGATAAGAACAGGGACAGGGAAATAATGTACAACCATTGTCATTATTTATTTCACTGGAAAAGTCTTGTGGCTTACTTCCACATTCCACACTGCAATTTTGGTTTTGCCAGTTTTTTTTTTTAAATGCAGACCAAAAGCAGGGGAAGTCGGATGAAGTCACAGTGAACTGAACCCACATATGTGTTTGTAGTGATAGTTGTGGTTCCTTCATATTTATTGCTTCAAATTAATTCACAGAAGGATGGGAGTACAATATATCAGAGTAAATCCTTTTTGTGCATAAAGAACTAGGTCCAAGTCTCAAAGATGCTTTTTCAGGAAGCAACTGGACTTTCTTGTTTTTCCGTTTGAAGATGTTTTGCTTCTCATTCAAGAAGCTTCTTCAGCTATGACAGGACAGTGGGGGATGGAAGGATCTTGGTCCAAGGTTAAGACTTTCAAGTTAGTTCTTGGAGAAGGTCTCCATCTGGAATCTTAGAGCATTGTCCATGCCACCCATTAGTGCAGACAGAACAGAGATAAATGGAAAATGGGTTGATACATATAACGAAGCTTATATTTAAGCTTATATTAATATAAACTTAATATAGTTTATATAATAATATGTTAATATATATTTTGTATCCATGATACAAAAAAAGATGCAGGAACAAAGATGACAAAGGATCTGGAGGCTAAAGCATAGGATGAAAAGTTGAGGGAGCTAGGTCTGTCTAGTCCAGGGATCTCCAACCTTGGCAACTTTAAGACTTGTGGGAGT
>JANHJO010006683.1:19274-32596 GCA_032468235.1 Pseudoxyrhopus heterurus | reverse complement strand
CAGGAAGGCCTGGAGGAACGTTGTCCATGGGGTCGCGATGGGTTGGACACAACTTCGCAACTAACAACAACAACAAACCTTCATGGGAAAGAAGAATGTTTAAATTTGTTAAGGGTGCTGATTGGATGACTATGTTAAACGAAGAGGTAAATAGAAAAAGAAGGGCAACATGAAGAAAATAATGTTTGTGAAGTACAGAGTGCTGAAAGGGACAAAACTGTTATGGACATGGGAAAAAAGCCTCTTATTTTACTCCTCATTTATAGATTACAAATGTGAAATAAAGAAAAAAATGGTTATTACTAAAGGGAGTGAAAGTTATAGAAGAAAGGAAAGGATTATTGTACTACTCCAAAAGAATGTATTTGTTTATGGTGGTTACAGTCACAAAAGAGGAAATTGTTTTATTGGCCAGCAAGATTGTTATGTGTATCAAATGAAGATATTTTGAAATATCCACAATGGAAGATAAAATAACAAGTAGCGTTAATGAACTTTTTGCCGAAAATGGAAAGACCTAAAGTGACCAGACAATTGAAAAAGTCTTGAATAAGGAGACAAAGGGATTATTGTCATTTTATCACTGAGTAATGAAGATTGGGTGTCATGTCTGTAGGTATTTTTTTCTTTTTCTTTTAGCTGTATTGCTTTGTGCACTTTCTCCTTTTCTTCTTTCCTTTTATATATTCCTTCTTTTTCTTTTATTCAAGTAAAATTATCAATAAAATTATTTTTAAAAAATATGAATATAAAAGATAATTTCTTGCATCGATACATTGGTTGTTTAATTAAGTGAACATTTTCCCCACAATATAAGTCATATAAATATTATGATCTCTTGCAGGGTAGCATGACAATACAGTTATGTAAAAACACAATTTTCATATGCAATGCAGAAACAAATTATTTTTTCTTTAGTAAAAACTTACTACTACCAAAGTTGCTAACATTTAACACTGAAATATCCTCAGCTATAATTTCATCAACAGTATTATATGATAAAGGTTGGTTTATAAAGGAACTAAATATAAACTCATTAGGCTTTTTAATATTTCTTATCTAAGCAGTTGAGAAGACAGTATAAGAGAGAGTTAAGCACAGAGGGGTCCTATTAATATGTAAATATATACTGTAGGCACATTGGGGCAACAAAATACACATCTCAATATTTCAAAATAAAGAAGCTACAAAACAAATTGCAAGTACAATAGGCGATGCACTGGGAGTAAGAACAAAGACCATCTCAAAATGGGGTGATAAAATATGTGATCATTTGTGTATCTATGTCTACAGTATATATGTGTCAGTGCTTATAGGCAAATAGTGGTTGAAAATAGTGATCAGAAATTCAGAAGATGAAAAAAGCGCTAAACTAATTCATATCAAACCATCATTTTTAGCCTTTTATCCCCTGCAATATTCTTCAAATATGCATACAGCAAAGTAAATATTCAATGCAGCAATCACTTATTTACAAAATCACTGCTGAAATATCATCTTTTGCTTTCAAAAGATGATATTATTAGAAATAATCAGTTAATTAATGTATGTGATTAATAGTTTGCTCTATATAGAATCAACAGGATTCTGCCATGTACTGTATGATTAGAAATGAAATATCATTTATCATTCTCCTGATATCTAGGTAGCTCACTACACAGACTTTTAAGGAGCAGTGACCAGCTTCTGTATCCTCTGTGGGCAGTTTTGGTTAGACTCCTGGTATGACAATTGGCATTCTTTTTTACCACAGGCTTTGATGTTTCTGTCCTCAGTCCCGAGGTATTAACCTGAAAAAAGGACTTTGGAGTATGAATTTTTTTATGTTATTTTAAGATAACATAAAAATATGTCACTGTGTCTTAGAATCATATCATTAGAAGCTAAGAATTTAACTTTAATAGGGCATTGTGCATTATGAGAGGAATGTTCCCATCTCTCCAATCACTAATCACTGTTCTCTACAGCCATTTTTCAAAATTACTAATGGAACAGCAAGTGGTGTGCTGGCCAAGAGTTGAAGATGCTTATCTCCCACTCCAAAGGTTGAGAGTTCAGTCCTAGGCAGTGACAGATGTTTCTCTATCAGGGTGCAAGAGAAAAAAATTGCTGTGAACTCCACATAGGCATCAGGAAGGCATCCAGCCAGTAAACACCCAGCTCCATTCAATTGCCCTTGAAGTTTACCCTGATAAAAAAGGTACCCTGATAAAAAGGGATTCCAAGATCATAAAAAACAAACAAACAAAGAAAAACAAATTACTAATGGAATAATAAAACTCTGGAAGGTTCTTATTATTGTTGTTTTTAATAAGTTCATTGATAGAACAATGAAAGATATTCTTGTCTCCTCCTTTTTCTCCTCCTTCAGATAAAATTCATGTCATAGCGCTTTTTTCTTTCTCTCTGGTTAGGGAAGGTTGAAGAAACATGGAAATCCATCAATGAGAATGCATGGCAATCATGGTCTGGACATAAAATCAGGCCATAAACCCCACCAAAGGAAAGGAGAGGCCTGAAATTCAGAAAGGCATTTCTTAAAATGGATTTATTTTCAGTTGAATTACACAAAAGAGATGACATAACTGAAGGCTACATTTCAGAAAAACCCACAACCTCCATGAAAATTGCATCAACAGAATGCTTTGGTTTTGTTATTTTAATTTCTGTGGGTTTTTAAGAATTATTTTTAAATGATGTTTTGTATATTCAATTTTTAAAAGCAATGTTTATGACAAAGAAGCATCTCCTTGTTATTTGTGGTGAGTTGATTCTTCCATCGAAAGGATTGTAATCACTGTGCTGCAGAATACCATTGAAAAACTGGCTCCCAAGGTCTATTTGTACTTTTCCTCATAAATCTCATAAATGTCCTTGAAGTTTCTGCTAGACAAAATGGAATACAAACTCTGTAAATCTTGGCTAAGTTTATATTTGCATGGGAGACAGACAGAAAATCTCAGGGTTGTGGACTAATTTGAGATGTTTGGGAGAAAAAATAGCAGAAGAAAGCAATGACAGATTCTTTTGTTTTCATTCATAAGAACCATGTAGATGAGTTCTTGTAACCAGGAATTAAGCTTGACTTAAGGAAGTATCGGTCTTTATGCATGCAAAACTGAGAATTGTAAAACTACCTGATAATCCTCAATTGCCACAATCATCTTAATTGTTTCATAGCAAGTTTGCTTAACTGACATCAGAAAATGATCAGGATTACATTTCTATGTACAGAGAAAAAATTAAGGTCTCATCCAAGGTGAAGAATACTCTGTGTATAGTCCCATTTTGGCCAAGGCTAAAGAAAAGAAAAACTTTATTAATATGAATCCATTCTTTTTCCCATGGAATTGTTGAATGCAATTCCATGAAATATTTTCATATGATCAATTTAGAAAAAAAAATCATCCACCCTCAGTTTAAATACTTTCTACTTCTCATCTCTCCCTAAAAGATAAGCTTTTAGTAATAGTATAATGATTAATTATTTAAAAGCAACGCAAATTGTCATGAATGAGTGCTGAATGTCATTCACAAAATGCTATGTTGATCTAAAGAACCATAAATAATGTAGGATTAACATACAAACTAAAGGATTCATATTACTCCAATCTTTTAGAACTTTCTCATTCACACATTTATTTGATATTATCATAGAAATAAAAAATAAAATTATTACTATTATTACATACAGAAATCAGCTACTCATTACTCTCTTTGTACTCATTTAAGTTCTGCTAAAGTTGCTAATGTGACCAACGTCTCCTTCTCTAGGTCATAGCCATTAAAATATTGCAAAATAATGACCCTATTATCAGAAATTAAATCAAAATTGGATAACATAAATCATCCTCACCTATAAATGATTTACTGAACATTGGAACAGATATTCAGCATACAATAGAATTGTATACCAATATGAATGCAGATATAAATAGATGATAGATAGATTGATAGATTGGTAGATATTAGAAAGATTAGATAGATAGATAGATAGATAGATAGATAGATAGATAGATAGATAGATAGATAGATAGAAACATCTTCATTTTCTATGTGTAATACAAGTTAAAATAATAAAAAACATGATCATCTGGTAATTTAGGAGCCCTTGTTGTGCAGTGGTTAGAATGCAGTAAAGGTAAAGGTTCCCCTCACACATACATGCTAGTAGTTCCCGACTCTAGAGGGCGGTGCTCATCTCTGTTTCAAAGCCGAAGAGCCAGCGCTGTCCAAAGACGTCTCTGTGGTCATGTGGCTGGCATGACTAAACTCCGAAGGCGCATGTAACACTGTTACCTTCCCACCAAAGGTGGTCCCTATTTTTCTACTTGGCTCACAGCCAGGAATTTGATTGTGAGGGGATTTGAGGTTGACTCAGCCTTCCATTCTTCCGAGGTCAGTAAAATGAAGACCCAGATTGTTGGGGGCAATATGCTGACATTGTAAACTGCTTAGAGAGTGCTGTAAAGCACTATGGGGTGGTATATAAATCTAAGTGCTATTGCTATTGCTATTATTATTACTCTTGCTATTATTGAGTTTCAAAACAAAGAATACATGAAACATTTAAAAACATCAACATCGCACCAATTTATAGCATTTCAAAGTCTGTTTTTATAAGCTGTTTGAGACTTAGATGGTAATATATTGATTATACTTCAGGAACAATTAAATACTCCTTCTGCATGGCTAATTAATACACTGATGCCCTGATGCCCCTGCTTGCTCTTTTACTGAAGTTTATTCTGTCAAATCAATTAATATTCATAGCCTTAAAGAAAGCAACCATTGTTTATCATCTGATAAATTGGACAGTATATTGATCAATTTGGAATAATTAACAGCTTTGTCCTATGGGACTGACTTGCATGTTACAAAATGTCTAAAGGGACCATATGTTAAAAAGGAAAATGCTAATGCAATAAAAGAAAAATCATCCATAACACTTGTTGAGTTAACAGGCTTTCAACCGCCATCCTTTTAAATTATGTTCAAGGGATTATCAAAATAAGTCTTTGTAAGATCTCTGTCTGACACACACACACACACACACACACACACACACACAATGCCTATCATAAGACCTTTTTGCCTTTGTGTATGTGGTTTTTTGACAGTCCATTTTATCCTTTCCTAGTTCAGTGACTCAGAAAAAGGTCTGTATACCAGAGCTAATGAAAATGAATTAAATGGCACAGGACTAAGGTCTGTTATGCAGCCTGTAAAGTTAAAACTCTGGATTGGTGCTGAGCAGATGCCGCTACCTTCATTATCTCAGCAGACTGGCAAGGAGATTTTAGATACAGAGAAAGCAGATGGAAAAGGAAGATGAAGCTGCCAGCAATATGGGATGATTTAATCAAGGTCATTTCTGGTATGAGCATTCCACCATTCTATGAGTAAGAGGAGAACCTCTGTGTGTAGCAACACTGCTCTGTATTATTGCTACAAGCAGGGAGGAGGGATGACTTAAAACCTCATTGGGACACTCTTTCTTGCAAAGGATCTCCAGGACAATATAATTACAATAAAACAGCATCGGTCAGACTGAATCTTCTGACTTATCTTAGACTTTCTAGAGGAAGGAAAGTGTTAATGGCCAAGGCTCAGAAATACGAACATTAACAAATCTTATGCCAGTTTAAAAACACAAGGTGTTTCCAGCTGTGCCATCTTTCACATGGCAAAGGTTTAATGAGAATTTCATTGTTAATTCTAAAGTTCATTGCTGTACCTCTTGTTGCTAGTTTGATTTTCTTTATATTTAATCGTAGCTCCACCCACCCACCCCACTATCCTTGACTTTCATTGTTAGAACTTACAGAGATTTTCTTATTTTCAGCTTTCAGGGGCATCATTTGCACAGGTATTGATGTTTCTTCCTCCAATTTAAAAGCCATATTCATCTCCAATCCAGAATCCTGTGCAAATCAAAAAATGGCATACCTCATCAATTTATAAAAAATGAACTGCCAGGATTGTAGCCAGCACCATACTGTAGATATGACAAACAGGGCCCCAGCTGTATCAAACAATTAAAGAATGTATAGCTGCAGTAAAAATCAGGATCACTAATATTTAACAGCCAATCATAGTCCTAATGCAGGTCACATTACTGAGAGAATGTAAAATTAATAGATCCTCAAAAAGTAATGTGAATGTGAAAATAATAGATCATCAAAAATCAGGAGAACCAAAGAATTCATAGAAACCCAGCACTCACTTAAATGGACTACAGCAGATCAGTGAAGCTGGATATAATCTACCAGTTTGTCAGGCTAAAGAGAAAGAAGATGAGTTAGACCAATCAAAACAGAGAGAAAAATCAAGGGTAACATTTGTGTGTGTGTGTTTGGGAAACACATCTATTATTTTGGGGTGGGGACAAGAATTGCAAAGGTCACAGCAATCCTGTAATATAAATTGTGCAAGAAGATAAGGTGACATTAATGGAGCTAAAGTCTCATTTGGGAAGGACTTAGGTTTTTCCCCCCTGTGGTTTAGGTTGTTCCTTGTTTTAAATAGGTTAAGATCCCTGGGTAAATCATCAGTTTTTAGGTTTGCCTGGGGTACTTCACCAAGAAAACCTGAGCCAAGATAACATCTCTTTCCTTTGTACTTTCATTTACAGAATAACACAATAACAGAATTGGAAGGGATATTGGAGGTCTTCTAGTCCAATGCCTTGCTCAGGCAGGAAATCCTATACCATTTCAGACAAATGGTTGTCCAATCTCTTCTTCAATCCTTTAATAGTTAAAAAAAAGTAAAGAAAAATATCATCTGCTTTCTGAGTGTTGGTTCAATGTTTACTTGAGCAGCCTGCTCAAAGAGACTGAATCATCCTGACATAAAAGAGGGATTTTTTTTAAGAATAACCATCAAGAAAATGACAAAGAAAAAAGTGGCCATACACCACAATCTTTTTTAAACAACCAAAAAATGAATCAAGGAATGAAATTATTTCCAGCTATGCTGCAGCTTTTATAAACATCATGCCATCTTATATACATTATGCATAACACACACTGAGAACTATAGCAGTAAATGGCTTTGCCTCTTTCTTCCATTATCTTTTTTAAAGAATAAAAAAAACAAACCTTGCAAGAGAAATTCAGATTGAAGGCGGCTAAATTAATTTAGTCAAATATCCAAGAAGAACTATCCTTGTCTTTGTGGTTTGTCACCACCCCATATTGATGCATATGCCCTGTTATAAGCAGCTCTCATTATCTCCTCAATCGAAAGAAAGCCTATACACTGCAGAAGATGGAGAGTTTCATTCAATTATTAAAATAAAAAATAATTGGACAGAATAAAAGGAACAATATATCTTTTTCTTGATAAAGAGATGCATGGCTTAGTTGGTAAACTTTAAAGAAATAAATGCATTGTAATGAAGTGGAATTATTTATTGAAGCATAGTAAAACAAAACTAACTGGAATGCTTTCAATTAAGAACACAAGAAAAACCATGGGGAATGTTTCCTAACAACATTACTTTGAAATATCATGGTGAGTTTTATTGTGGCAGCATAGTGAAACACTCATACAATTTCTATGTGGCTTATCACCTAGGTAAAATAATACATAATTTAAATATAGCAATTACAGTACTTCAGCTACCATCCTTATTTACAATAGCAGCTACAATCAAGCTGTTTAGTACTATTTATTACATTTGTCTGTCTTCCTCCAAGCAACTCAGAAGATGAACAACATATCAAGAACTTTCTCACTTATATTCACAACATCCTTGACAGTAAGCTAAGTTGAGAGACTTGTTTGCAACAAATTTTACATTTCACTGGGGATTGCAATCCAGTTCACTCAATGCTTTAACCATTTTACCAGGAATGGGCAACCTGCAGCAGACAAATTATAAGGGCCATACTTGCATTTTTGCAATCTTCAGAATCCCATTTCTTTATTTAAAAAAATCAACTTAAAATAGAAGTGATTTAATGAATGTTTTGTATGAACATGCATTAAATATCAACATACAAAAAACAAAACCAACTCAAAATTGAATATTCTCTAACAAGGCTCACTACATCAGAGCACTGGACAAACAGTTAGCAAATCACTAAGGTAGAAATTAGAGAACAGTAATTTTATTTTTCCATCATGTCTTTTAAAAAAAAAACAGTTCTCATTACTCAGAAGAAATTTCCTTATATAGTAATGAGAATGTAGTTGAGAATTAGGGACACTTTGAATTTTTGTATCCTTCAGATATAGAATTTATCATTCTATTCATTCCCTGAACTTTCCACAGGGCAGTAAGGGAGAATACGAGATTATATTAATTTATCCAACTTCATAGCTCTCCCATCCACAAACTTTGAGAATTTATGTTTTCTCCTAAGTTCATCTCAATCTCCTTTTGTTTCTCGTATTCCAGGAAAGTGTGACTTTCCATCTATTAAATTCCCACAAGAGTTAATGTACAGCTAAACCCATAGAATGTTACTCTGCCACTATAATGGGCTGCGAGGCTAACCTTGAAAGACAGGAGGAAGAAGCACAGCCTAGACAATGGTCTGATAAATGAAATCTGAATCCAAAGCAGGAATGTAATTTAAGTAAGTGTCTCAGACTTGACCTTCTCTAGTTCTCTTGCACAGAAAGGCAGGAGTGGAGAGGTGCTTTCAGATTTCTGTAATTGTAACATTATAATAAAAGGAGTATTAGTATTCATGCTTTGGTTTCCTGATCTGGACTGCCTTGAAGGGCTGACATCAATCTTTATCATAGCAAAAATATGAAATAAATCAGATCCACATTCTCTCTATTGTACTGGTCCTGAAATATAAGTATGAGATGTAATACCAGTTTTATTATGGCTAATTTTCATAGTTGGAGGAAGAGGATCTCTTCCATATATTCATAAAAGACAGCTTTTACACTGAAGTAGCAAAGAATATGAGAAAAGTTACATCTATTGATAATTTTGAGAAAATTAGCAGCATGTTTCCTCAATGTTGTAAATAGATGTTCTTCAGTATTGTAAATAACCAGAAACCTTTCAACCACCAATTCCTATAATTACTTTTATTTATTTCTTCTAGCTGTCACTTGCAATATTTGCACTTGTCTTTGGTACAGCTATTTGCTTGTTTAGATGGACCCAAGGCAACTGGAAGCTTCTTTCCAGAAAGTGGGGTCTTAAAATTTCATCACTTAAGAAAATAAATAAATTGATAACAAATGATAAGGCTGGTTTGGCACAAGGAACCACATTAAGTTGTCTTAGTGGCAATTTTGGCCTGGCCTAATTGTCTGAGTATATTAGCCTTCTGCTCAAACTTGCGATCTGGTTAAACCTAGCCACATATTTGTTACAATCTTACCAATCTCACCTTACTTTGTCACCTAATCTTTAATCACAGTGGCTGCAAAGGTTTACATGTATTCTTCATTAATTTCCAACCTGCTCAAGCTTTTTTGATATATTAGATATGTGGAGGGTGGGGAAAGAAAGATAAACTGATGGGAAGTCAGTTGAGTCAGGAAGTATCTTACAACCACCAGCAGACAATATATGGTATCTTATTTGCAAGATTAACCAAGAACATGCTCTTGGTGTTGAAAAAAACTGTTCTGTTCTTGTGATAGTGCCTTCAGGATGAGTTTGATTACAATTATCACTTTTTAATTGTAATGTATTATCTAGCCATTTACCTGGATACAAGACTATTGAATATGAGCAGAAGTTGAGTGATTTTTATACTTGCTATTTTAAATCAATAAACATTGATGCCATTGGCAATTTTACTGTGTACTACTTTAATCATTGAGAAATTCAGTCTAAATCCAGGCCTGATGCTGTGAATGAGTACTACATGACTCAAAGGAAGGTGTTCACTGTTCCTATCCTCAATGTGTAGTTCATTGTGGCATTTATCCTCCCCTGACAAGGATCAACAATTGTCTTGACTAAAAGAGAAAAATTATTTAAATAATCACTCAGTGTACCGATCAAAAGTAGCTATTTCATTCTTAAACTGATATCTCTTAGATCAACTTCAAATTATATAAATCTACAACAGTGTGTTTTAAAATTTCATACTTCTCAGCATCCCTTACCATGTTTTGGAAACCAACTTCTCTCTAAGCTTCCCAAAAGTCAGAGACTAGTTCTCAGTTGTTTTATTTAGTGTCTATGGCAGCTAAGAATAAAAATGAATTAGTTTTTCTGCACACCAGAACAACTAGACACAAGGACAGGTTTTTTCCCCCAAATGCCATCACTCTGCTAAACAACTAATTCCCACAACACTATCAAATTATTTACTAAGACTGTATTACTATTATTCTTCTCCTCCTTCCTAGTACCTATCTCTTCCCACTTGTGACTATAACCATGTTGCTTGTATCTTTACAATTGATATTGTTTTATTTGTTTCCTAGTATGATTTGATTACTTATTAATAACCTATGACTATCACTAAGTGTTGTATCTTACGATTCTTGATGAATGTATTCTACTTTTTCTTTATGTACACTGAGAGCATATGCACCAAAGACAAATTCCTTGTGTGTCCAATCACACTTGGCCAATAAATAATTTTATTCTATTCTAACAGTTTGTTTTAAAATTTCATACTTCTCAGCATCCCTTGCCATGTTTTGGAAACCAACTTCTCTCTAAGCTTCCCAAAAATCAGAGACTAGCTCTCAGCTGTTTTATTTAGTGTCTATGGCAGCTAAGAATAAAAATGAATTAATATCCCATACTTGAATTCATTCTTTCCCAGTCTGTACCCAAAGTATTGCATGTTTAATAGCTTTAACTGCAGATAAGGGCTACTGACATCATCATAGACAGCAAGAGAATTGTGATATACAGGTTAAGCTTGAAGATATCAAGAAGGAAAAGGCAAAAAAAAACCAAGATATTAAATATTAGGGAAAGAATAATTATATATGGGTGGAATGGTTTGCTTGCTTGCCTGTATGCCTTGAATTATTGATTTAAAAGTTAATATGTCTTCTAAAAACAATGCTTGCCTTTTTATGCTTGTGTACACAGAAGTATATATGACAGTTCCTTTATTTAATCCATACTCATTGGTTAAAACAGGAGAAAAATGTTGTGAAAATCTCAAGAGTTCTCATAAAATCAGGAGCACCGGTCATCCTTTGAACAAATGAAGTCAGAATGACCCCAATACATCAATAGATGCAGGCATTTCAAAAGCCCTCAAGTGGGAATGAGTTTGCACATCTAAAAGGCAGCATTACCTATTAAAACAACCCAGATAATTTGCCATAACAGTGGAAATTCTCCTGATTCATTCTTATCAGGTTATCGATCTATCAGTCTAATACTGTCAACACTTACTAGAGGAATATCTCTGGGTAGAAATTTTGCCTATTGTATCCAGAGATGACAGGAATCAAATACAGATCCTCTATTTATGCTCTTTTACACAAGTTTATTGTCTGATTTGCAGTTTTTCATAATCCCACAGTAATAAACTACAACTGTTTAAACCAGCACCTTTTATTAAAATTCACCCCAAAATGACATTTTTACAACCCAAATGATTACTTTGTAGCTATGTCCATCTCCTCACAATAAAATGTACGTTTACTGTCTATCATTCCGGGTGGGTGAGTTGCAAAGTGACAGAATACTACTGAATACAGTATTCAGAATACTATAAAGAACACAGATAAAACTTCAACCAATCATATGGTAACATGTGAAATAAATAGAAAGAAGATAATCTTTTTTATAATATATTCACAATTGCTAAAAGTGTCAAAGCTGAAAACTGTAAAAGAAAAGATGAATTGCCTGAATTGACCTAAAAAATCTGAGATATGATTTTTATTTGAAAAAATTACCTTCAGGTATATGTGACTTTAGAGAGAGCAGAGAATACTTGACATTTATGGACTTGGAACTAGAAAATTAGAATAAAATAGCATCCATTTTCAGATTTTATGACAAATGTTTACATTTGTACTCTGTTCTTTTTTTCCTTATTAGGTACAATTTTAGGCAGGAATGAGGCAAGCTGATTATTTCCTTATACATTTGCTTATACATTTTCCTTTTTTATGTTTTATAATAGAACATTGCTGTGAAATTGTGATACTTGTTTATGGGTAAAAGGCAATAATTTAATCCACTGGCTAGAAACTGTGTGTTCTGATCCCACTTCGGGCACAAAGCCAGCTTGGTGACCTTGGTCATTCATTCTCTGTCAGTGTTAGAACGCTGTCAGTGGCAAAGCACTACCAAAAAAACCATGCTAAGAAAATGGCAGAGATTTCTCCAGTCAGCCATCAGGAGTCAGCGATGACTCAAGAGAATAAAGGGGGAAAAAATCACTGGAAATTAAATATTTATTAATAATTCCGTAACTTTTGCTTTTCCAAAATAAAGTTTTACAAAAACCAAAATAAATTAAAGCACATAATATTGTCATTCTATATTCCCACAAATATAATTGTTTTTTCTTCATGTATTATGGTAAGATATATGCTGGTCACATTCAGAATGGGTATTTTATTGGGACAGTATTACATCACTTTTTACTTTCTATAAAATGAATTGCTACCAACATAGCCCTAATGTAAAGGGATGCATTTTCCACTCTCCAGTGGTATTTATGACAAAATGAAAGTGGAAAATAAGTTTTCTCACTTCCTTAGACCATGTAACAATTGGCAGTAGTATGTCAGCATTCCAATGAAACTTACCCATTTCCATTTAACACTCAGAGGCAAAGTCCATCCGAGTAAAAACTTTTATTGGAGAAATCATGTCGGCACATCCAAATGAATCCCAAAACTACCGTTTTGGTTTCTCTTCACATAATAGAAACTTAAACCCAGCCCCCCATATACACATCATATATCACATTGTCCAATTACATCTCCTTCGCTTGGTGCCAATTCTTCTTCCCCAGTTGCCAGCTGCAGGATCCAGTGACCTTGACTTCGGTCAAATATTTGTCATGACTATCTTCCTATTCACTAATATACACTCCCCTCTAATTTCCCAAGCTAGATATGTGACAGTTTTAGAAGTAATAGGAAAATGGCTACATTATGGCTATATATATATACGTCTAATACTGACATAGTGCTGAAATCTGCCAACTGCTTTTGTAATGGAATAAAGGACATTTGGTTATGTGTGACAGTTCTATATAAACTGGAGTCTCAAACATGGTGCTCAGAAGAACCATTGTGCCCATAGGTTTCCTATTGTTTTATGGTTTTTAAAAATTTCATTCAATTTTTTTATTGTTGTCTGTCTGTCTGTCCGGGGGGGGGGGGGGGGGGGGGGGGGGGGGGGG
>JANHJO010006682.1:29642-40113 GCA_032468235.1 Pseudoxyrhopus heterurus | reverse complement strand
CTTTCTTTCTTTCTTTCTTTCTTTCTTTCTTTCTTTCTTTCTTTCTTTCTTTCTTTCTTTCTTTCTTTCTTTCCATACTTAAAATGTACTAATAATGCTACAAACAGAACCATTATTCTTAAGACATGATTGCTTTCTTGTAGGAAGTACTGTATAAAGCATAAATGAGTAAGAAATCACTTCATGACACACAAGAAAGCATTTCACTAATCCAGAATTTTGTCCTGTTTGATTTGTCTGACTGAAGATTCTTCCCCATGGTTGACTTGAGGTGTTTTTTCACCCATCCTGCCTTAGTTGCTTCCATTCCAGTAACTGTGGTCACCAGTTCTTCTTTCAAAGTTATGGGTAACAAAACAGATGTTACAGAACTTAAGATATTTTAAAACAAGGAAGAAAAATTATTTTAATGCAGGTACTGCTATGGAAAACTTAAGCATATCTCACACATAAACTGAAGTAAAGACAACATCACGGTGACCTACTTGAAGCAGGAGGTTGTGAGGACATGTTTTAGATGAGCCTCAACGCTTATTGTGGGTTGCTTTTCTTGTTTTTATATTTGTTGTCTTCCTATTTGGCTGTCTTTCCCCCCCCTTTTTTTTGCATAGTTTGATTTGCCATTTTGACTTCTTATGTCATAATTGATCTGTTTGCCACCCAGAGTCATTCTAAGTGGCAGCGAATGAATGAATGAATGAAAATGAATGAATGAATGAAAAGGAATCAATAATGTTTGCACCATGACTAGATACAAATGGATAAAAGGCTTATGACAGACAGGAGGACTCTACAATAAGCACAATCTCTCTTTCCTTTCTTGTGAATGCTTTCACATAAAAGGCAATTGTAGATATTAACAATCGATACAATCAAGGTAAATCGCTTCAAACTCGGTTTCAGGAAATACGACTTCAGCAACAGAGTGGTCAATGCCTGGAATGCTCTACCCGACTCTGTGGTTACAGCCTCAAACCTTCACAGCTTCAACCTCAAACTGTCTACTGTGGACCTCACCCCATTCCAAAGAGGTCCCTAAAGGGGGCATGCATAAGTGCACCAGTGTGTCTACCATCTCTGTCTTACTGTCCCCAATTACCTGTACTTACTTTCTTTGTTCATGTTTAAGTTTATACGTATACCTGCTATCTTGTACATGTTTGACAAACAAATTAAAAAAAACAAATATGAAATGGAGAGAGAGGAACTGGAATTTATCTTCTCCATTACTCACATTCTTGAAAAGAAAAACACTTTATTATGGGTAGAAAATAGACAGCTGATACAGTTATCACTCCCAGACAGTATAAATGGCCTTTCTGCAACCTTTTGAAAGAACAAAAATAAAAACCTTGCATACCGTTTTTACTTTGGAGAGTCAGATAACTATAATGTTTTCTTTGGTCTGAACACATGTGCCCCATTCAGTTACCGTACTTTCAAATGTTTCTGGCTTTTGTACATTTTCCCAAGGTACAAAAATCTCTGCATCAAAATGATTATTAACAAATGCAAACACACCATGCTTTATAGTCAATTTTAAATCAATTTTAGTCTTAATATTTAGTGTTTTAATATTTTAATATTTATCTTGTTTTTATGTGTGTAAGTTACCTAGATTCATCTGTAGGCAAGATGGGTGGCATGGAAGTTTAATAAGTAAATAAAAAATAAATACATTTACATAATCTTCCTATGGCTGACTCGAAACTCAATAGGTGCCCAAATATTATACTGCAGCTATAAAATATCTGATATTTTCTTCTCTTCTGAGGGGATTTTTAAGTCAAATGCTGTAGTCCATGGGTGTCAAACCCGCGATGTCACATTGTTGTCATGTGATGTATCACGACTTTTTCTCCTTCGCTAAACTGGGGGTGGGCGTGGCCAGTGCATGATGCATCCGGCCCGTGGACTGTGAGTTTGACACCCCTGCTCTAGTCTATCATCAAACTGAATGTGAATGGATAGGGAAAAGTATATGATAATTTATCTGTCCAGCTCTGAGATTTTTCTAGACTGTATTGCAGTACAGGATTGCAGGCTTCTTCCAAATAGTGTGGTTTCTCAGTTGGCAAATATCAAACAATGAAGTAATTTTAATTTTAAATATGTACTTACTGTGGTGAAGAAAAGATTGTGAACCCACTGCCATTAAAGCAATAGGCCATATGCGAACTATTAAACATGACTTAAGCAAATTGGGATCCCAATCACGCCACCGAAACCTTCGCTCGTTTTGGGTGCTCAGGCTAAATTCTTCTGTCCAGCAATGATGAGGCTGCATTAATTAGGGCAGGAGTTTGCAACCAAGAAGCTCATAAATGGCCTTGCATGCAGTTTTAATACCCCCCTTCAATTGGAACTAAATTACAATATTGGACATGATGGAAGAAAAAAGATTGAATTCACGGGAGCAAACCTATCAGTTAATGAATTAGATTTATATCAAACTTTACACCCAATCTTTTAGGGTTGTTGTTTTTTGTTCTTGTTAGAATGTGGCCTCTGCAAGCCAAGGAAAATTCAGAAGTAGTTGTAGGCTTGAAAAAAGCTGTACAGTCCTTAGAGAAGGCTTCCAAATTTGGGGTTAGTGTCTCCTTTCCAAATGTAGAATGTAGTTGATGATGCCCATTTCACTTACAGGTTGTCCTCTACTTATGATCACAGCTGAGCCCAGAATTTCCGTTGCTAAGCAAGACAGTTGTTAAATGAGTTTTGCCCCATTTTACGACTTTTCTTGCCACAGTTGCTAAGTGAATCATTGCAATTATTAGGTTAGTAACTCGGTTGGAGGAACGTTGTCCATGGGGTTATGATGGGTCAGACATGACTTCGCAACTAACAACAACAACTCGGTTGTTAAGTGAATCTGACTTCCCCATTGACTTTGCTAGTCAGAAGGTTGCAAAAATGGATCACATGACTCTGGAAACTGCAACCATCATAAATATAGGCCAGTTGCCAAGGGTCTGAATTTTGCTTTCCCATGACCATAGGGATGCCTCAATGTTCATAAGTGTGAAAAACAGTCATAAGTCACTTCTTTCAGTGCTGTTGTAAGTTCAAACAGTCACTAAACGAATAGTTGTAAATTGAGGACAACTGGTATTTTTCAAGTAATCTTGTAGCAGTAGGGTTGATTGAACTCTATGAACTCCATCAAAATTTCCCTTTGGGTGACTCTCCCATTCTAAGATCTCAGCAGCTGCTCTGCTTCTTGACTTTCTAACTGAGACTTTGTCCTTCAAAGAACTTTTCCCTCTTCATTTTTAACCCCCATTGCCCCCAGTTTCCTTTTGCATTTGGTTAATGAGGTTGTTTATTTTTGTTAAAGTCTTCAAAACCCATTAATTTTTACCAGGAGCTCATTAAAAAGCCATGAATGAAGAATACGCATGTATTGATAGTGTAATGCAAAATGCATCCCCATTTAAAATTTAATGGCACAGCAGCCTCGATCATTAAAAATGCCATTTGTAAAAGAAAAGAGGTAGTGCATCGTTATCTACCCGTTCATTCATTTGTTTCCAGGCAATGACTTTTGGCTGCCTTGTGGCAACCATTTGGGAGACGGATGAGGCTTGCATCCATCAAGGCGAAAGCTAATGGCTGCTGATGTCAGGCAGCACCTGTTTGTTGTGTTCTTCAACTCAAACTCTAGATGTTCCCAACATTTCCAAAGGCAACTATATCGATGAAGGAGTCTTGCACTTTGCTTCTCACCATTCGTGGGTGGGCGTTTCCCTCAAAACTATTGTCATGTCAAAAGAAAACTTCAACAATCAAGGGAAAGTACTTTAGGCCTCTGGAGGCCTCAAAATACTGGAAATGGTGTACTACCAAGAGGAAAAGACACCCAACCTGTTTGCAGAGGGTTTCTTTTCTTAATAGACTTGTTGGGTTACAGTAAATAGGTTCTTAGCCTCTTCTGCTGAATCAGGAATATTTACACCATAGGTCTAAGATTTTTAGCACAGAAAGGCACATATTTTTTTGTGCCCCAGAAAATAAAGCAGGTGTGCAACAGAAGCATGCCTACAGAAAAATGAGTCCCATTGAGCTCAAGGGAAGTTTATTTTTTTAAATAAACTTAAGATAATAAATACATCTATCCTAAGTCATAATATACAGTAATTTGCTTGGTTTTGGCTGTTCAACAACCATCGATAACCAAGCCATTGCTTTGAGACATACTGAAGATTGCTGTTTAGAGCCAAATGGTTAGCAAAAAAAGAATTGAAACAAAAAGAAGAAGGTAATTGAAGGGGAGAAATTTAATTTTTTTTCATCCAGAAAGGAAAATATGTCTTCCCCTAAGCTTTCTTAAGTGAATCACTGCTGTTATTAAATGAGTAACACAATTATTAAGGGAGTCTGGTTTCAGAAGGTCACAAAAGGGTACTGTACCTGTCATAAATTTGAGCCAGTGTCCAAGTGTCCAAATTTTGACCATGTGGCCATAGGGATGCTGCACCAGTCATAAGTGTGAAAAAGGGTCTTAAGTCCATTTCTTTCCTGTGCTTTAGTAACTTCAAACAGTCACTGAACAAATGACTGTTAAATCGAGGACTACCTTGTATGTAGCCAATACACAATTGAAAGGCTTCTTCAGATGCCTCTTCCTTTTTTTCAACTGGGCAAAGTTGAACATAGCAGAAGGAAAAAGAGAAGTTTTTGGAAAGGAAAGGGGTTTTTTTGTTCTGCGTAGCAAGCTGCAGATGGGTTTATATGTCACATTTGATCCCATTATCTCAGTTTTCTACGATCACACAACATAGGCAGCCACAGATGTACCACAGAGCTAGGTTCATAGAATATTGGTTAATCTGGAGGCAAACATAGAAAATTTCAGAAAATCTGAAAAGTGCCCACACTCTTTAATACTTCCAAGATTTAACGTTTTAATAAACAGTCGATTGAGGTGCTGACTATATCCACATATTGGTCGTGGGTTTTTTTCAACTTTTTTAAAAAATAAGTCATTGTGGACCAGAATGGGATGGCATCAGTGGTGGGATTCAAATTTTTTTACGGTTCTGTGGGCATGGCTTGGTGGGCATGGCTATGCGGTCGGCCAATCAGAGGTGGCATTTGCCGCAATCAGCCAATCAGAAGTGATATTTTCCGGTTCTCTGAATTATCGCTACCGATTCTCCGAAACCTGTCGGAACTGGCTGAATAGCATCTCTGGATGGCATCAATTATGTGTTCTTCCAACACACTAAATCACAACCAAACAATCCAGATTATGGCTTCAGACCACGTGTGTGAACTTCAACAGTAAAACAATTCCGTTTCTTAAAATGGCAAATTGTGCCAGTTCGTTAAGTTGCGATAAGTACCGGTAAATCCTTTAGGTTAAAACAGTCTTAACTATTTAGGATCTTTTGCATCACATATAGAACAAAATAAAATCCACTTTTATTGGACTTTGATTTTACACGGAATCTTACATATGAAAGTTACAAGATTATTTGACTGTCTTGAATATATCTCAGGAGACCAAGTGGGCCTAACTTTGGACATCTGAAGCAATTAGATAGCTTGGAAAGAATTCAGACAAATTATATATATATACTAGCTGATAACCCAGCGTTGCCCGGGTATGTATTTATCCCAATCCTGTGTTAGACAGGAATGGCGATGTGAAGTGGCAACGTAAGTGCGGAATGGGCTATCCTCCCTCCTTCTCCCTGAGCCCAGATTTCAGCGACAATTAAATTAGTTAAAAATGTTTTCCCTGTGCCCCCAAAAGCGTCAAGAAATGTCATCTCATATGAGATCTGCGTGATGTATGTCATGTTAGTCTCGTAGTGGTGCAGGCAGGCCCCATTACAAATGCCCTCTTGTGGAGTACTGTGAAGCCATTACCATGGCAACTCCACTGCGCTATAGGCTGTAGCTTCATGGAACACACACCCCGAGGGGTCATCACATACACCCTGAGGGGTGTTAGGGATGTCTTACCCCCACAATATTTGTTTTCAGAGAGTAAGTTATCTGTGTACCAAGTTTGGTTGAAATTGCTCAAGGCGTTCCAGAGTTATGCTGGAACATACATACACACACACGCACACACACATCCATTTTTATATAGATAGATTACTGCTTAATCCTGACTGTGGTAGCTCTAATTTAATCTAGAAATTGAAGCAGCACTCCTAAAAGAGTTTAATTTCCTACTTGTCCTTTACATTAGTTACATAGCATTTATGGGATGGACAGATGGAGATTTATTAAACAGAACTGTGTCAGATTTCTCTTGGCTGGCAAGGCAAGAAATAGACTTCCAAGGACACATAGGTCAGATAAATAAGCTTTATTGTAGCAAAGATAATGAAGCTATTATGAAAGGATCCCAGCAATTGATGTATATCAAATGCAGGCCCTATTTATGGTAAAATCAACCTTCACATTCTTGTATGCCATTCGCCTACCTTTATACCAATGAACCAAGAGCCGTTCTCTTTTGGATAGAAGGGGATGTTTCCATATTGTTTCAGTAATGGGATGATCTGATATCAAGGTTTTGACTGTGTTTGTGTGTGTGTGTGTGAGGAAGAGACAGCATGTGAGAACTTGCTGTTATACTCTGATTAATCATTTCAAGACGCACAAGAATAACAACATGTCTGATGGCATGCCAGAGATTAAGGCACACACCTGGAATCCCATATGCCAGAGGGTCCCCAGCCCCCGGTCCATGGCCCGATACTGGGCCACAGCCCATCAGCAACTGTGCTACAAAAGTGGTGAGTGAGCATGTGAAGCATCATTTGCACAAGCAGCAGGTGCATGTACGAAAACATCCTCTTCCCCTGCTGCTGCTGGTCCATGGAGCCAGAAAAGTTGGGTAGTGCTGCCATATGCATTCTCATAGAAAACAGGTTTTTGTATAATTTATTTTGTCCCTCAATCACTTTAGTGTATGATGAGAAGTAAGTATGCTGGGACTACTCATATAGAATTGTTCTTTTTGTGACTGTACAAATTATCAATCTTGCCATCTCTTATAGGTGGAATATAGAATCACTATTTAAAATATTAGATTTGGGCTGCAAAAATCGAATCACCTTCACTTTCCTCTAATGGTCACCCATATATTTAAGGACAGATATGGTAACCCCATCAATTTCTATTTGTATTCTATAGAATAAAGTAAATGTCAACAAATCTGGGGCTAGAATTTTAGGAATGCTTTGTGCTCATGTTATAGCAGTGGTCTTTTTTTTGTTACTTTTGTAGACAATGTCTTTTAATTGATATTGTTTATTTATTATCTTCTCTACTACAAAGAGCATGTTGTGGGTGCTTTCACAAATGATAACCATGGGGATAAAGACATTTCCGATCCAAGTACTGGGTGCAGACACCCACTATTTTTATTTACCAATAATAACTTAGGCCGTATGTTGAGCAAATAGACTGAATGGGCCACAAAGGAGGTATGTACAAAAAAATTAGTTCCCTTACGGTTAATCCTATCAGGTAGACCAGACTAAGAAATCAATACTGTGAAAACCTAAAGCTTTTATTAGAACAGCTATAGTAACAGAATCATTCAAGTCTGAATATGCTACCATTCCTTTCTTGAGTCTGTACTCAGGTTTCATTTCTCTGAGTGTTGTCTTGGTACTGTAGCAGATCTTCCCGTTGTCTTTCAAACCTCTTCTCTCTATTCACTACTCACTTATGCTATATAAGTTTGTTCAACAGTTCTTTCCCTATATCTAGCTAGGCCTTCTTGTCTCAGAATGATATAATTCTAATATTGTCACCAACTTAGAAGATTTTAATAGTAGAGTAAATAAATGATGGAAAATAGGGCATCATTGGTTATTAAGATTGATGATGATATACTACTTCCTGAACTACAGGCAATATTCTTTAAATTCTAGCATCAGTTATTTGTTCAAGCCTTTGGTTAGGGTGCATGGAGTGCCCTTGAATTGCATTTTATTTCTCTTTTGTTCCTGTCCAGTTCCTGCCATCTTTTATTCTTTTAGTTTTTCTCTTATTGTATTTTCATCTTTATTTTTAATGGTTTTTGCTTGTAAACCACTCAGTCATTGGGAGTCAGGTAACATACAACAACAATAATGAATGCTATTGCCCTCCTACCTACCCTTAACTACCATAATTAGGACTAGAATTTTGGTCATTGAGCAAAATGGTTGTTAAGTGAGATGCCCACATGATTGCTTCACTCAACAACTGCATTCTTGGCACTCCTGGTTATGCTGCTTAAGTGATCTACCAGGTTGTTAAGCAGGCAAAGTGAAAGAGCTGCCTGTTGAAGGATTTCAGCTCCACATGAGGTTGAATCCCTGCCAGCAGACTGTCCTTTTGCCCTGACACATTGCTGCAGCATGCCAAAGGATTTCAGCTTCCTTCCATGCCCAGAGGGGAAATCCTTCAGTGGGTGCAGAAATGGAACTGATTTTTTCAGGATTTTAGCTCTGTTCCTGCAGCCCCACGAAGGATTTCCTCCATACAGTGTATGGAGGGGAAGTCCTTCTCTGGGCTGCAGGAACACCCCCTTTTGCCCTCACACATTCCTGCACCCTCACAAAGAATTTCAGCTTTTTTCAATCCCATCCACTCGCAACTTTCCCTACCAGCTTTCCCATTGACTTTTTGGAGAAACCACAGAAATTGCAAATAGTGATCACATAATAGTGGGGTGTTTGGCAACTGATCGTAAGTGAAAACAGGTTACCAAGCACCAAATAGCAATCACATGACAGCAAGGATTGGGGCAACATTTTTCAATGGTTGGTAGTGCTGTCCAATTCAAACAGCCATTAAGCAACTGGTCATTAAGCAAGGGCTATCTGTATATTCATGAACTCCTGAATGCAACCAATGCTCTATTTTGTAGCTCAAGAATGCTGGCTAGATGGGTTTTTTTTAGCTTGATCCAGGAGCTTTTGTGTCACTAGTAGCTTTTTAAAGAGATATGTAGAAGCATATATCTGTCAAACATAGATTGGTGTATATTCTGCAAAGCAGAATATTGTTACTTGAATAGACTCTGTTCCCTCAGCATAACCATTTTGTTCAAGATATTTACATTCAGTTATTATATCCTGTAAAGAAATAACTTGTGCTAAGAGTGATGAACTAACTGAAGGTATATGAAATTCATCCACAACTCTAAAATCTCTATTTATTCAATTATTCAATTTTGTTTATTCACATTTAACAAAATTGCAATAGTCTCTTCACTTCATTATTATGCAATCTTGGCTTCATTTAAAATGAATGTGATATTTTGATAATATGACAAAATATGGTGTAAAGGATGTATACATGTTATATATTCCATGGGTACTCATTGCCTTAAGACTGTAAAACTTAAAGGGGCTGATAGAAAACTAGCTTGTTTTATACTGCTTATGTCTAATGTAGATGTCATTATATAGTTTTATAGCAGCATAAAGAGAACATTAATAAATTTATTCTACATTAGTTATAAAGTAAAAGAAAAGAAAGGAAAACATTAAGAATTTGTTTTTTCTTTCAATTAATGTCCACAGGGTACAATAAAAAAGTGGGCAGAACTTTCTTCTCACTATCACAGTTGCCATCTTGACTTTTTGACCATACCTTGTGGTTACCTCTGCTTCTCTCTGCTTGTTGATCAAGTAGGATTTGAAACATTACAACACACCTTTTTATTTTTATTATACATAGCTGATTGCTACATTTAATATGATGAAAGAGAAGCAGAATTTGTTTAAAGAGTCATACTGGGTTCCCACCCTCCATGCCATTATTACCACAGTTTAAATAATGTATTCTGACTCTACACAACAAATGGAAAAGCAGCACTCTGCTTCCTCTCTGGTTTCATGACTGAAATCTACAGCAGTTTTGCGTTAATCTATGGCTGAGAAGTGAATATTTAACAAAATTTATTGCATATCTTTATAACTCTGGCAGTCCATTCTGGCTAATAAACAAGTATGCTAATGATGTTTCTCAACTCCACTTCATAAAGCAACTAGAAATAGGACATGCTGAATACTTTCTTCTTTGTGGGAAATACCACTAACCACAATTAACACTTAGAGGATGTTATTTTTGAAGTGTATGAGCTACTGCAGAACCAGCTACTGTTCCACTTAATTTACTATTTCAAAAGATTTTATACTTTATAACTGTACGATCAGGAAATATTTAAATGCATCATGTTGTTGTTAGTTGCGAAGTCATGTCCAATCCATTGCGACCCCATGGACAACGCTCCTCCAGGCCTTCCTGTCCTCTACCATCCCCTGGAGTCCATTTAAGCTTGCACTTCAGTGACTCCATCCAGCCACCTCATTCTCTGTCGTCCCATTCTTCTTTTGCCCTCAATCGCTCCCAGTATTAGGCTCTTCTCCAGTGAGTCCTTCCTTCTCATAAGGTGGCCAAAGTATTTCAGTTTCATCTTCAGGATCTGGCCTTCTAAAGAGCAGTCAGG
>JANHJO010006680.1:6292-17022 GCA_032468235.1 Pseudoxyrhopus heterurus | reverse complement strand
ATTAGCCATCATGAGACCACTGACCCTATGGGCTGATGGTAAGTATGGAGATTTCCTTGAAAGTGCCACTTGGATGCTGGCAGGGCCCCAAGGAATGAAGTTGGCCAGTTTCCTCTCTCGGATCCGCTGTAAACTTTTATGGACCTGATGAGGGGTAAATGGTTTGTAAATATCAGTATGTATATAAATACATTTATTCAACTGTAGCGAGGAATAACAATAATAGAAAAGCTTCTTGAAAAAAGTAACCTTGAAAAAATGTTCACTCAATATACCATTAATTTAAGAGTGTGACCAAGAATAATGCACAGGGATTTCTAATTCATCAACACAAAAAGTCACAGGCTACCTCTGCCTCAAATCAACACTTGTACATTATACAAATTTGCCATAAAAGGTACAATTATTTGATCATTGCTATTGTCAGAAGCGATGGGCCTTAATAATATGACTAAAACAATTGCCCAATATTTCTCAAGCTATTGACCTGGGTTGGATCCACTTCCCCTTGGATGATGTTAAGGATGGCAATGTAGCAATGGTTTGTCTGCCTATCACGCCCCATGGATACCATCACATTTTTAGGCTGCAATAACCGACGCATGACATCAAGGACAGTGGTTTTCCTCACACTCGCCACCTATGGGCAAAATAAGACACAAAGCATTTATTCAGTGGAAGAACTGAAGATTGTCTTGCACACAAAAGAAAAAATGATTACACACAGAGCATGGGAGGAATCTTCATTTAAAGACAATTTATGCAGAGGCCCATAGCTGGTTTCATGCATTAAAACTATGAAACAACATTAGTTCCAATCCAAAACTTAGGCCAAATGACATAATCACACACCACTTATTGTTGTTGTTAGTTGCGAAGTCGTGTCCATCGCGACCCCATGGACAACATTCCTCCAGGCCTTCCTGTCCTCTACCATCTCCCGGAGTCCATTTAAGCTTGCACCGACTGCTTCATTGTCTCCATCCAGCCACCTCATTCTCTGTTGTTCCTTTCTTCTTTTGCCCTCAATCGCTCCCAGCATTAGGCTCTTCTCCAGTGAGTCCCTCCTTCTCATGAGGTGGCCAAAGTATTTGAGTTTCGAGAGTTGTACTGTATGGCAAAATAGATATATCAAGTAATTCAACATTCCATATTGTTCATTAAAGATCCGTTAGTTTCTGATCTTCTGACAATGTTTGGAAGTCAAAAGCCTTGAGAATGTACAATTGAGATTTTCTTTTCTAGATTTTTTTTTGCCCCACTTTTATTATTCTTGGAAATAACTCAGGGCAGTGAACAAACCTAATACTCCTTCCTTCTCCTATTTTCCCCTCAACAACAACCCAGCTGGCTTTCGGGCCTAAGGCCGGACTACAAGTCACAGTATCCTCTTTTCTAGCCTGGTTCCTTCATCACTGAAATTCAGAGCCTGAAAACAAAATGGCAGCAGACCCAGATGACCTAAGCTTAAAGACTTTGGGGCTTCAGAGGAAGCTCCTCCATTACATAGTATGGTCTGTGTAAGAGACAATGACGGTTGTGTCAGAATACATCCAGGAAACAGGGACACCTTCCTTATATTTAGGATTTGCCTACTTGCCTCAGGTTGGATCCCTTATTTAGAAAATATTCAGCAGTTGCTAAAATCATGGTAATAGCCATAGAAATATGATCCTTTGTGGCCCCAAAGAAGCAAGAGTTAACTAACAACTCTTTATAAAAAGTTTCTCTCTCTCTCTCCACTCATCTCTCTCTCTCTCTCTCTCTCCCCCTCCCTCCCACCCTCTCTCTTCCTTTGAGAAATATGACACAGCTGTGCACTTGCTGAGCACTAATGGGACTGAAAAACATCAGGTGCAGACATCTTGGCAAATGGCAGCTATTCAGATCCATTTCTGTATCTCTGCAACGTAATAATTGTTCCATTCATTCTAGTTAAATCATGGTTACAGTACTTGAGACACAATGTTCTTTCCTAAAGGACAGGCTGCTATCCTGGTGGGGGTGCCTTAATGTAAGTGAAAGAAGGGATGCGTTACAGCTGCCTTTCCCAGTCCATGCACTCTGGAAACATGGGCTGCATGGACTGCAACTTCCCCTACCCATTATGGGCAATGAAGCTGCAACCCATCGCTTCTGGAGAGCACCAGATTGGGAAAGGCTGCAATTCAACCTGAGGAGATAAACCAGGTAATTGTTCATATCAGGCTTCTGAAATTTTCCAGATCCTTGTTTGCAAAGCGATATTTGGAAGCACACAGACTAAACTTCCAAGATCCCAGGAACCAGAAGAAAATGTCTAACAGGGGACAGAATCAATGGGGCAATGTCAGAACCTGGAATAACTCCTTGTTCCTCCCCAAATAGAAACAAGAACTTTAGACCTCAGGTAAATTTGCTTTTCTCCTTTTATTTTGGATAGTTCACTTAATTAGAACTCTACTTTGTTCCTCATGGAATTTGGGTTACCCAGATGGCGATTTTGGGTCTGAGCTTGTTGTGTACATGTGTGTGTGCAGAGGATACATAACTGGTTGTCCATCTTCTAGACACCAGTCCTGGGCATATACAGAACTCCCAACAGCTGGAAGTGAAGAGATCCATAAAAGGTAGAGAAGGGGAAAAGAATGCGGAGGGAGCCTTTTTCCATATTGAAAGGAGGAAAGTTATACCACTGAAATAGAATTCCAAAGACTTTATTTTTTTTTAAAAAAATGTTTTTCAGTGATTCTTGAGATGCGTTGTGTAATACATTGTTTTATTACGAATAAATAGGCAGAGAGTAAGGTTGAAGGCAAATGAGAACATTCCCTTTTTGCTGGTGCATTTGTCTTTGTCTTGAAATATTTATAATCAAAGAAAAAACACGAGTGTTTCCATTATTGAATATCTGTAAGTCTTTGTTTTCGGATGAGTGGTAAGCTTGGCTCCAAGGAGAGACAGTGATATAGCTGGGTGAGCTCAGAGTGGCATTGTGTCATTTTTCAGTTTGGGGGGGAAAACACTCCCAATATCCAAATGTGTTATTGCCGAAAGAACATTTGGTTGTTTGAGAATGTTTGAGGACAGCCTCCCGAATCTGGCGTATCCCAAATTTGCACTGCGGCTTTCATCCTCCTTTGCCACAATGCAGGAATGATGGGAATTGTAGTCCATGTATTTTGGAAGCTGCTTGGTTGAGAAAATCCAGGATGCCATTAAATAAATGCTAAAAATGGATAGAGAAGACGTATCGTCCCTTTCTGATCTCTTTTTTCCTAATGTGTGGAAATTACTATTCCTAATAATTACCAGTACTACTGTATGTTGGTGGGTCAGGAATAAAAGGTGAGGAGGAGGTGCTTTAAAAGTGATCTCTCTCTTACATGCTGCTTGTAAAAATAATACTGTAGCAGGGGTCTCCAACCTCGGCCACTTTAAGACTTGTGAACTTCAAGTCCCAGAATTCCTCAGCCAGCAGAGCTTCTGGGAGTTGAAGTCCACAGGTCTTGGAGACCCCTGTACTGTAGCATAGTTTTCCCCTCATCTCATTTTAGCTTTACCTGGGAAAAAGAAATTTGCAAAACATCAATTCAAGCACAAAGCTTCTGCAATTTCTTTCATCTAGAAGTCTAGTAATGATTTCCCCAGGGCATCAACAGGCAATTAGCAACAGGCTCAAGGAAGCTAAAAAAAACCCTGAGAGTTAAATGTGTGCGTGCCAAGGAAAACATCTTCATTATCCAGGTTTTATGTCATGTAACCCCCACTCCTTTTTTTTTGCTTTCAATAAATCTGGTTAAAGAAGACTAAAATAATGTTACTCTTGGTTGTAAGCAGGTCTTGACAAAGGAGTTTTATAACATTTCAATAACATCTGTAGCCAGATCAGAAAAGAATTAGTTTTCCTTTCTCAAGATGAGAAGGTTTTTTTTTAGAAAAAAACAAAACAAAACAAAAAAGCAGTAACCAGAAATTCCAAAATTAAAAGAATTGCTTCCCTTTTTAAAAGTCTCAAATTTGCTGTCTAAGGGAAATGTTTCACTTCATCTCATAAAAGGGCCAACTCTGTTTAAACAGTAAAACGGCTAAAGATTTTTAAGACTTCATGGACACTATTATTTATCACACATGTCTGTGTCTTTTAAAAACATATTTCTGTTGCTTTACATCTTAATACTTTCCTCTTCCATTGAGAAGGGTTTAAACAAAGGATTAACTTTCTTTAACAAGACCGTTTCTTCGACTTTTAGAGACCTTATATGCAAAACCAAGTCCAAATCCCAGTGGTGGAGATTTCTTATTGTATAATTAAGATGGCATGACTTCATTATCTCTGATTCACCTTTGTATACTGTAGCCGAATAAAACTTTTTTGAAATCGCGTATTAACTCAAAATGAGGAAAATATTGTTTTCTTCCTCTTTCTCTCTCTCTCTCTTTTTATACTTCCAGAGGTAAACATGGAGGGGAAGAATTTTTTTCTCTGAGAAAAGGGGCCAAGCCCTTTATGGATGGGTGGAGACACCCCAAAATAGCACTTAGACTTATATACCGCTTCACAGAGCTTTACAGCCCTCTCTAAGCGGTTTACAGAGGCAGGCTATGGCCCTCAACAATCTGGGTCCTCGTTTTACTGACCTCAGAAGGATGGAAGGCTGAGTCCACCTTGAGCCGGTAAGGATCGAACCCCTGGAAGTCAGCAGAATTAGCCTGCAATACTGCATTCTCACCACTGCACCACCATGACTCCTAGTTTAGTAGTTTAAAAGCCTAGGAAAAAATGCAAAATCTCATGAAGACTCTGAAGATTAGTGATGTATTTATAATCGTTGGCAGTTACAAATGTAGGTTTCTATGAGAGTAAATGCAGACGGGTTTATTTAAATCTTACACATCTCTGAAATAAATTAATTATGCTTCTAATATTGGCCTACTAAATTCTTCTAATGTGTAGTTATAAATGGAGTAAAACTTTAGCAAAAGAGGATTACTACTAGACTGTGTTTGAAAATGCCTGAAACAGAACAAGATAAAAAAAATTCTGTGAACACACAAAGCTTACCAGTTCTAAAAAGTTAGATAATTTATCACCTCTGATAAGATGGCTGACTCATGATGTTCTGTCTGACAGATGAGTTCTCCACATCTCAAAAAGGCCCTGTAGCCCTTTTCAGAGGAGGAAGAAGGAAAGCAAACTTGCCTTGAAGAAGAAGGAATGGATTCAGGATCTTGTCTCTTCGTTGATAAGAATGCAGAATGCAGTTAGCAAGGGGCATCTTGTTCAGGAATTGCAGGTAGTGGATGGGGAAAAGAGACCTAGAAAATGCTAACTGAGCTGCCATCTGGTAGTTGGCCACATTTTTGCAGCTTAGACTGGTTAGCCCAGGCAAAACAGGTAGGTGGAGATGTTTGAGAAAAGATAGGATAGAAAGGTAACAACAACAAAATAATAATAATTTATAATACTTCAGTTTCATGGATGTTTGAAAGCAGAGAAGCAATAAGAAGCCCACATAGTTTATACCAATTAAATAATCGATATGTTATCAAAATATTCTGAAATCATTTTAAAATGATACAAGTCTAATATCCTTGGTGGATTTTACTGCACAGCAAAAATAGCCACATATTTGGTAATAAAGTCCAATTTTTTTTCATATCTGTGCTTTAAGATACACTTCCTGCTGATTTGTATTGACGTTGATCAGGATGCAAACTAACTATGTTACTTTGATTTTGTAAGAGTCGGTTAAAAATAACACTTTCCCCACTTGTGGGAATCATTAAAAGAACACATGGATATATACAGGCTTTTAAAATAATACGAAGGGCATTTTTTGCATGCATATGGAAAAGAAGCCCAGCCATTCATTTGGATGGTTTATGCAACTTGGTCAACAAAATCCTTTACTGAAAGGAGTCTAATGAGCCTTGACTTGGGAGTCCAAATAAAATGTGTCTTTTTTTCACTGAGCAATATTAAACTTCCTAACATTCAGATCTCGATACGCAGAATTAAAGAATAGGGCATATTTGGAGTGGCATATGGGCCCTCAAAAGTGAGCAAACAAGCAAATAAAACATTAAACTAAATGGTGGGTCCTTTAGATTTCTTGTAAATTTGGTGGTGAAGAAAAGACCTTGAATGGGCAATCATAGCACTTCCATGAACGGGTTGTTGGAGCAGCTCCTGACGGCCACAGGATCAAACCTTGCCTTGGAGACCATATGCGGAAAGGGTCATCTCTGAGTAACATTTGCATTCTTATAGCCAGAAAGCTAGAAAGCTTTGGTGGTACCATAACCATATTTTTCTCAGAATACACAGGAAAGCCAGATCATGACTTACAGATATTTGGATTTGTAGATCTTCATCAATTTTGATTTGCTCGGTGTTTAGTATTCCTCCCTATTTTTCAGTGCCACAGCTGGAGACTGTGATTTTTTTTAGACAACTTGAGTTTTATACAGAGGGTTTGTTCAAGTTGACTTGAGTGATGTCATGGTCCGCCTTTTGTATGAATCTCTGTGATGAATCTCTGTGCGTGTTTTGATAAATCTCTTTGCGTGTTTCTGAGATTAATCATTCAGCCAAGCCTTTTAAAATCGCTTGCCATAAAGCAGTGGCTCCCAACCTTTTGGGCACCAGGGACTGGTTCTGTGGAGAGAGGTTTTTCCATAGACCAGAGCGGCTGTGGTTTCATGTGCTGCTTGCATCCCACAGATGGGGCTTTGCTTGTTTGTGCAGCCTGGTTTCTGGCATACCATGGCCCAGTGACTAGTGGTTGGGGACACCTGCCATAAAGAATATATTTGTAATACTTAACTGGATTTTTGCCATAAGGGTGACAAAATGGGCTTGAAAGGGCTTTCCTAGCTGTTTTGCAATAATGCCAATGGTCTGAGCTGCATCTACCTGTGTCCCACTTGATTGCATGATCCTGTGAAGTGGGTTTCCAGTAGTACTGTGCTGTTCCACTTACTCACACATACACATAACAGTGGTTTTAGTGGGTTTATTAATATTTCCCAGCAATTCTCTTTGTCAAAAACCCAGAATTGTCCTGATTAAGTCCAGCCAAAAGCAGGCCAATGCTACCCACGGAGCAATGCCCAATGAGTCCACAAGGCACTTGAAAGTTTGCCAATCAAAATAACCACCCCTACCCCCCGGGCAAAATTAAATCCAGAGTACAAGAGGGCTCATGAGGTAAGAAAAATCCCAAGTTCACAAGGCACAATCCAAGTCAAGGCATGGTGTCAATCCAAAGCGAGGCAGGAATCACAATGGCCAGGAAACACACAACTAGGAAATGAACATGTTGTTCCCAGCATCACCTCCATCTGTCTGCTGTGCTAAATAGACAGCTTCCAGTGCAGCCCATCAAGAAGGGCGAAGCTGCCTCCTTTGCAAGTAATCAGGCTGACCTGGTGAGACAAAGTAGGCAACTTGGAAAGTTGGCCTTGGCTCTATGTCCCAGTTTATTATTTCCTTCCTTTCTTCTTGGGTTTAACGGTCTTTTCTATCATACCTGATTCAGAGTGACATACTTACCTGGTACAATAGTTGGATAATATGAGGTACCTAAAATTGATGTTGATGAAAGCACAACATACATCTAGATGTTCCTCCACGAGGAGGAACAAGACAATAGCTCAAATCATGGAGGCATCCTCAAAAAACCAGGTCTTCAGCATCTCAGGAGGATGCTAATTAGATCAAATGTCTGGGGGAATTCTGATCCAGAAATGGGGGCAGCAAGTGAGAAGGCCTCCCCCACTTCATCCTGTGGGAGGGACCTGGGCAGAGCCTTTTCTTTCTGATACTATTTCGAAGTCTGCTGTAGAAATTGTGCTTCACCATCTCAGGCTGCCTTCTGTTTCTCCAAACTCCAGCATTTTGTAAGGAGTGTGCATGTGATAATGATTGTCTAGCAAACTGAATTTCTTGTAAAATAACTGTCAAATTGAGTTCCTTGGGAGCCCACACTTGCTAGACTGGGTTTCCGTGGAAGCTGCAACTGTCAGATATGTTTTCTGACAAGATGGGAACATTGAAAGCAGCTTTATATTCAACCATTTTATGTGCCTTCAAGTTGGTATCTACTCTTAGTTACCACATAGATAGATTTTTCTCCAGGATGATCTGTTCCACCCATGATCTTTCAGGTCTTCCAATGGAGCACCCAACAGTGTTGTAATGGAGTCCGTCCCTCTTACTGTTGCTTATCTTCTTTTTATCTTTCTTTTACTCTTTCCTGCATTATAGATTTTCCAGAGACTTAGATCTCTGCATAATATGTCCAAAATATGATAATTTGAGCCTGGTCTTTGTATCTCAAGTAAGAATTCTGGATTGATTTGTTCTATAATCCTTCACTTACCTAAAGTTATCAGGAGAAAACCATTACCTGCATAATACTGATTTTTGTATGTATAGATATAACATCTCAATATATTTTCCAAATTCTTCATTGTTGCTATACTAATGCTAATCTGTAAGGCAATCATTATCTACCTCTTCACTTTCTTCATTGTCAATTCTAAGGCTTGTTGTTCTACCAGTTGTCGTTAGTTTGCTCTTCTTTATATTTAATTATAGTACCATTTCCCCCCCATTCCTTGACTTTCTAGAAGCATGCAGTTTAGCAATAACAATAGCACTTAGACCTATATACTGTACCACTTCATAGTGCTTTTCAGCACTATCTAAGGCTAAGCATTTTACAGAGTCAGTGGATTGCCCCCAACAATCTGGGTCCACATTTTACTGATCTCAGAAGGATGGAAAGCTGAGACAACCTTGAGCTGGTCAGGATTGAACTCCTGGCAGTGGGCAGAGTTAGCCTGCAATACTGCATTCTAACCACTGTGCCACCAGGGCTGGGATTATTTGCATTTTCAGAGTAGTGTCATCAGCATAGTACAGGTTATTGATTTTCTTCCCCCAGTTTTAAAACTTCTTTCAATCCAGCTTCCCTCAATATATAGTATATTCTGCATGTAGGTTGAGGGAAGGGGAAAGTACGTTTCTCCGTGCTCCATTCAGATTGTGGTTACCTGCCCTTTGTGTAGGAGGCAACAAGTTTCTCAAGAAATGTTCTGGGATTCCCATTTTTCTATGGACATTCCACAGTTTGACGTGGTCAACACCATCAAAGATTAAAGGCCTTTGTGTAATCTGGGAAGCCCATCTTGACTTCTTTTTAGTATTCTTTGGCTTGCTCAGTTCACCCTGACTGGCGAAGGCTCGGCCACTTGTATGTCCAAAGCCTGTCTGGGGAGTCTTCCACACCTGTTGTGTGTCGGTGGCAGGCTCTCTTTTTCCTCCAGGGGAACCCGTACAGCTGGCTGCTGCTGTCATAAATATGACTGGCCTGCAGGGGCTGCTTGGACAGTCAGAATAACCTGCAATTGATGGATGACAAGGCTGTGGCTTGCCTAGGGACAACGTCTGCCTCCACAAAGACAAGGGATATCTGTGAAGCAGAGAACAGGAGGCTGATTGCCTTATCCCTCAACAAATGAGTAGTGGCAGGAACAGAGGGGCACACTGGCTGCTAGCAAGGCACAGAATAGCATCGGTGACCTATTTTTGTCCTCTCTTCCCAAACAGCAGAAGATTGAACAGTAACTCCAAATATGTAAATGTTTCAGTTTGTTCTGGGCAGGTGCCATTCATCTTCTGGCAATGTCTCTGGCTCAAAAGCTTGTTGGGATAAAATCACTTTGCTTTGGAGCAATGCATGGCTTGAGGGTCCTCTGGGTATCAAGTGGCGGGGGCTTGATGGCTCATCTTAGATAGCTGTATCATCAAAATATTGAAGGACTGAAACAGGGTTGATGGCCAGCTTTGGAAAGTGAAATCTTACTGTCGTCAATGCTTGGCCTACAGAATTGATAGAAAGGTTGTAAGGAAGGGAGGAGGCAAGAACACCACCTTGCTGATGCCCCCCCCCCCTTTTTAAAAAGAAATTGCGGCAAAAAAAAAGCCAGAGTGTCAAGCATGCGATGAAATACTTTCACAGGACCTTATTAGTAGAAGTAGTGGTTGAGCCTGTCTCTAGGAAGAGACATATGTTGCCTTTAAATCCACGAAAACAGTGTAGATATATGTCCTCTCTAGTTTCCTAGATCCTCTAAATTTGAGAATCGCCCAAGGCCAGATTTGTTCAGGACAACGTACTGAAGCCTTAGAAAGCAGTTTCACAGTGAGAGAGAAGTGATAGTTGCTGGATGGGTGTTAAATTTAAACAAGGTAATTTGGAGACATAATAATTAAATCAACTGTGCTGCTACCATTATAATATGTATATATTTTAATTCCCTTTTAATTCTCCTGCCCCCTCTTTTAAAGATTTGTCTTAATGTTGCTGAATTGAATTTAGGGATCACTTGAGTCACCAACAATCCTCATAATTAATTCTCTTATTATTGATATTAGAATTGGAATTGGAATTCTTTTTTATTGGCCAAGTGTGACGTGGACACACAAGGAATTTGTCTTTGGTGCGTATGCTCTCAGTGTACATTAGAAGAAGAAAAAATAACATAAAATACTTTCATCAAGAGTCATAAGAATCATAGAATTATAAGATACAGCTAAAGTAACATAAAATACATTCAGAGTCATAAGAAACATAAGACACAACATGTAGTGATAGTTATAGATTACTGATAAGTAATCAAATCATACAAATAAAAATAATATAGATAAAGATACAAGCAACATGGTATAAAAATAATAT
>JANHJO010006679.1:15134-28840 GCA_032468235.1 Pseudoxyrhopus heterurus | reverse complement strand
CAGATTATCACTTTAATGGCAATGGCAAAAACATCTGTTCATACCACTGCAGGAGAAGGCATTGGTATTTTACCAAGAAAGTCACATGGATAGACAAGATACAATCATTGAGAATATTGTGGCGGATGATGGGCTCCTCAACTAATACTCCACATACTCCTGAGGATCTTTAGAGTATTAATGATGGAAGAGCTGAGGACATCTTAGAGTACAGTAATAGTTCTGTTTAGAATAAAACAGAATACAATTTTCTGGCTATCCAGTTGCTGATGTTGCCATCGGGGGGTGGGGGGAAATCCAAAGTTGAAAGGACAAAATGACGGTGGGACATAAGAAGCATGAACATGGGAAAGTTCAACATAGTAAAAAAAATGAAATGAATCAACCACACATTGTCATTTGAGGCAACAGATGGATTGTGCAGGGACAAGTATTATTCTACCCCTAAAACCCAGAGTGTCGTCTGATTTTGATAGTAGACAGAGCGGGCAAATTGATGACCCTGGAATGAAGATGACAGATAACAAAAACCAAGTTGTTTTCTGTAGTGTAAAGAGGGTCAATCTATGGGTACAGTAAAGACCACTGTTTATACTGGAAGGTGCTAGTATCAGTAGAAAGGGCAGGCTTGAAGCCTCCTTAGAGAAGCAGAATAGCAGCAGTGCCAAGTCAGCCCATAGTAAGGCACCCCAAGTTGTTATCAGATCCTATATTCCCACAGTATAAGGTCATGTTATAAATTGCTCTTTTATATCCAATGTGACATATACTCAGAGGGTATATAAAAGCTGTAAGCTTTGGGATTTGTGGCTATTCTGTGTTCCTTTGCCAAGAAGACCAGTCATGTGTATGCCAATAAAAGGTACTTTGTTGCATCTGTCTCCTAATAGTTTGGTTCCTTACTTAAGTGGGTATTTTCCCCACAAGAACTGAAACTGGACATTTTCATATTATTTATTACTCAGGACATCAAAAGGCATGGTATTGTTTTCATACTTAGGACGGATATTACATTAGCCAGTACCTAACTGTAATAAAATCCGATCAATTAGACTTTGCAGGCAACTGTTTAATAAGCTCTCCAAGTTTATCCTCTAGCCACTGATGCAGAAGAAGAGGAAGGTGAGGAGTTCAATGTGAAATCAACAAAAACGTGCAAGCAAACTGTACTGCTTGTGGTTGGAGATTGGAATGCCAAGATTAGAAACAGAAAGGAGAAAAAATATAGGGACTGTATAATCTAGGAGCAGAAATGAAGCAGGTGAGTGACATCCATTTCTGCAATCCAGTGAATCCTTCATTGCTAACTCATTCTTCCAACAACCAGGAAGATGCCTATTTCCCTTCTGTATTTACATCACTAATATGGTTTTGGGGGGGAGAAATAATTTACCAATTCTCTGATTCTTCTAGTAAGATGATGACATTCTCATAATATAAAAAAGGCAAATTATGAAATACATCCAATAGTTCCATCTGGATTTCTTTAAAGACAGAAGGTACCTAAGCAAGGCACCTACTGCCATGTTCTTCTAGAACCTACACCATCTGCTATCCAGATTGAAACTCCTGCTTCTGTCTCATACATACATTGCTCATGCACATTTACATTCCAAGATCAATGCTGTGGCTGAAATTCCCCATCCTTTATGCCTATAGCATTATTCATTTTATATTATTTCGGAAGATGGGATTTATGTCGCAGGGAAAACCAGCATCAAAAGAGGAAGCTCTGTAGTAAAGCAGATAGTTTCCAAGAATGACAGGGAAAGGACAAAGCCATACTATGTTTCCTCCTTAAACTTGCAGGATACATTGACCACAGAACTCTCACAATCCTATTTTTAAACAGGAATTTAAATTTTGTTTGTGGAAAATTTTCCTCTGCCTAATTACCAGCAAGAAAAGAGAAAAGTTTTCATGATGGAAACTCCTTTATGTTGGCCACCAGATTGATCCCATAGGAACAGATGACAATGCTTCAAGAACAGTTTTATCAGCTCTTACAAGGCATAATACAAATATATAGTATACAAAATGGCTGAGGCTTGGAATATACTGTATACTATACAACATGGCTGAGGTACTCATATTGCAATGGATGAAAAACAAATATTTTAAAAGATCTTCAGAGAAAATTTTCTTTTGCTCTTGTATCTCTGATCTTTGTTGCTTATATTGTTTATGGGGTTGATACTGACCTATATTTTCTACAACTGTGAATTGCAAATGAATGCAGATTTTATTTCACTAATGTTACACTCTGTTTTCCAAAACTTTAATTTTATCTGTCACAAGAAAAAGACGAGCAAAAATTTCAAATTAACATGAATAAGGCAGTCACACTTGACTCTTGGTGACTCCATAGACCAGGAGTGTCAAACTCGATTTCATTGAGGGGCCACATCAGGGTTGTGTTTGACCTCAGGGGGCTGGGGTGGGTGTGGCCAGGATGGAGGTGGCCAGCTCAAAATCATTCATGTTGGGGGCAACTGTGGTGGCCAAGTGCTAAGGCAGGACTTCCCTCAGACCCTCCCTCACTCTCATTTTAATCTCCTTCCTTCTTTCCTTTTCTTGTTTTTCCTTCCCTCTTCATTCTTCTTTCTTCTTCCTTCCCCTCTTTCCTTATTTTTCCTTCCTTTCTCTCTTCCCATCTTTCCTTATTTTTCTTTGTCTTTCCTCTTTCCCTTTCTCCTTTCCTGTCCCTTCTTGCATGTTCAAAAGGGGAACATTTCTCCTTTTGTTTTAGTTTTTAGTTTCTTTTGCTAGACCTCTGCCAGCGAAAACGGAGCTCGGTGGAGGTGCACCGGAGACCATTGCCTCCAAAAACAGTGCTGCATCATCGCTGGCAGAGGCACCGCGGGCCAGTCCCTTGCTGTTTCCAGATCTAGGAACCCCATGGGCCTTGAGTTTGACACCCCTGCCATAGAGCCATCTATGTTGTTCTCCTGGCAGCAATACAGAAGAGGGTGGTCCTATCCTTCCTTTGGAATGTTTCTGAATCTTTCCAATCAGCTCAATAACTTAAATACTAACTAGCTCTGATTCTGCTTCACTTTGTCTAGATCAATCAAAGTTGGCTAGATATTGCCAACTGCTGTGAACAAAATGAATAGTTTAAAGGGCATCTCTCTGTTTGTTCATATTTAGTCTGAATTCCCCCCCCCCAATATACTTCATTTATTCATTTTATTTCTTTAGTATTGTACTGTATTCGCTCCTTATCCGAGTTAGTTAGGTGAGATGGGCCATATAGACATTTAATAAATAAATATGGATGATGAACAAACTCTGTCTAATAAAGCATGCATGTAAAGTCAATAGCTGAGTTCCTGATTTCTATTAAAAGTGCTCAATTTAGTCGAAAAACCTTGTAGTAATGACATCTTTTCTTTGAAATAAGAAAATTAGAGATATGAGGCGTGTCTGTTCTGTAGAACTCTATGCTACAGCGATCTCCAAATAGTCATAGATTCCTCAGAAACACAGTATTTTCTCTAGTGGGAAATTCCCGTAAGAACAGTTTGTCTACAACATTGAGCATGGTTGTCTCCAATGCCCTTATGTTTTGGATTCTTCTCTTGAAAGCACATGTTTTCTTTTCCTGTATCTGCTTACTAAGAATGCATCGTTTCAACACATTTTCCACTGTTACTTTCCATGATAGATCTAATTTTAAAACAAAACAAAAAAAAATCAACAACAAGGCTTGCCTTGATCGTTTTGTCTGCTTAGATAACAGGCATCTACAAATCTTAGCAGTTTTATATGGGTTTTTTTTTTCAACTTATTACTTATTTAAAAATATATGGTTTAGAGGTAGTCCTGGACTTACAGCCACAATATTGGGAAAAGAATTTCCATTGCTAAGCAAAGAGTTGTTAAATGAGTTGCATTCACTTTTTTTGTCACAAATGTACCAGTACAAGCACTTCAAAAAGAACAACGTTTGAATTGCCTTTCAACATTTATTAAAATACTTTAAAAATATGAATTATAAGACCCTAGTTGCGGTATGTTATTAAGCAAATCACCGCAGTTATTCAGTGACTCATAGAGTCATTAAATGAATCCTGCTTCCTCCATTGGCTTCACAGGGAAGGGAAATAATGCAGTAGCCCTAGTGGAGTTAAGATATCAGGCTATAAAGCAGCTAGGAAGGTTGCAAATGCCAATCACATGCCTTGTATTAATGATGCTGCAACCATCATAAATACAAGCTAGTCACCAAGCACCCACATGTTGATTAATGACTATGGGGAGACTGCAACAGTCATAAGTGTGAAGACTGCTTGTAAATGACTTTTTTCAGTGTCACTGTGACTCTGAATGGTTGCAAGCTGTACTTTCTATGCAGAAGGATCCCTCATTCTGTAATCTACTTGTTGGTTACTATAAAAGTGTTGATATCCTAATTCTCTCCTGACATCTTAACCTATAACTGCTCTTCAGACCTAGTTCTTCACTGATATAACCCTGTGAGGTAGTTTGGGCTGAGAGAGAGTGTTGCCCAAAGTCACCCAACCAGGTTTCATGGCTAAGGCAGGGCTTGAACTCACGGTCTCCTGCTTTCTAGCCTGGTACCTTAACCACTAGGGCTACTGCATTACTTCCCTTCCCTGCAATTAAAAACAGTCACTTAGTTTATTTTAGAACAAATTTTCAAGGTGAGAGTTCCATCCCCTTCCATACTTGAGTTCTTTTTTGAAAAAAAGCTTTACTGCAGCTATTAAATGTGCTTAAGGCAATTTAATAAAAATTAAAAGAGTAACTAACTCATAAATCAGAAGATTGAATACTTTAGTTCATAAAATATACTGCCAATTCCATATTTGGGGGAAGAAAGAACCAAAACAAATGAATCAGGGGTCCTTGGTGCTCTCTGAGCTTCACTGTTTTGGCACATGTTTTATTATCCAAACTAGATAACATCATCAGTGCTATTGCTCCCAGTTCTAGTGGCTTCCCCTGTCAAAAAATCAGTTTATACATCAAACACAGGATGTTCCCAGTCCTGTCAAACTACCCTAACCAATCCATCATGGGCTATAGGATCCAAGACATATATCTCATCTGCTCATGAACTAGGTACCCAAAAACACTTTGGAGTATTTATTTTCCAGTACAACTCCCAAAGGTGCTTTTACAAGAGGCAACTGGACTTTCTGGTTTTTTTTTTTTTTTTGAAAACATTTCACTTCTCATCCAGGAAGCTTCTTCAGCTCTGACTGGATGGTGGGGAAGGATTTATACTCCTTGCAAACAGCTGCATCCTTTTAGCAAGTCATTAAGGACACCTGGAGATTTATCTTGTGTCATCAGGGTCACCTGAGTGGTGCAAATGGGTGTGGAGCCTTCTTGGAACTGTTGAAAGGATTGTGTTGCAGACTGGAGATAGATGATGTTGTATTCCTCCCCCTCTGTTGAGAGAGGGCTGTTCAGTTTTGACATAGATGGCCTCTTTAACCCCTCTTTCAAACCAGTGCATGGCACAACATAGAAGAATAAATTCAGTAGTCCATCTGCACTTAAAAGACACAGGCTACTCTTTTGAAGACAGTAAAGTCCATATTTTGGACAGAGAAGACCACTGGTTTGAAAGAAGGATTGAAAAAAGCACCTTTGGGACAACCATGACCTGGATGACTGAGAATTCCCATAGACATAAAGAGCTGAATATGATAACACTATGTGTTTTTGTTTACTGTTTTTCAAAATCTTTAATCTCTCAGGGCTACAGACTCCATCTTTTTAAACTAAAAAAAAAATCAATGGGAAGGCTAATCCCATCTTAGTGTAATTCAAAGCTTTCAAGTAATTCTTTCAAGAGTGAAAAATAAAGGTGGGTAAAGCTGACATCACTGGAGCTGAGAAATGTGACCAGCTATTATGAATGCCATTGTAAATGGAGCTTCATGTACAGTATTTATATACAGGATCAGAGTTTGAAATAATTTTATGGTCTACACTTCTTTAGTTTGTGTTTGGCCAAATCTTACATTTTCTTCATCATGAAACAACTTGTTAATACAATCTCAGTATATGGCTTCTTTAGCTTAATAGTAAATTAGTACACTCAGCAGTGGACCCACAGCCTTACCAAGTATTGAACAGTAAGTGTGGTGAAAATAGCTTGCTGTCATTTTCTTTTAAAAGAGAAGATTGCTTTTTCTTTAATTACACAGTATTGAATTGAAAATCAGGTGGTGCAACATGCTTCCTTGACATTCCCATGGAAACCTACAGAGGCTATTTGCATGCCTTGTTATTCTGTATAGTAATAGCTTCAATCATCATAACTACTGTCATTTGTTTATCAAATGTCCCCTGGGGAGCCATCATTAGTCATTGGTAAAACTCACTGAACTTCAATGCAGGCTAGCAATCAACTTAGCATAACTCTGTAACTCAATTGCCACTTTAAAGTATAGCAACTACAAACCTGAGTAGGCTAGTATTGATGTCACTTGACTGTAAAAAATTTAAAAAAGTCATAAATGGAAATAATGAGTAATATATTATTTGAAATATATTATTCAAATATCCGGATTATTAATCACTGACTTCTTTGCACATCGGTGTGAATACAATGAAGTTTGGAATGCAAGAATATTGCTTTTGATTACTAAAATGCTTGAGCATTGGTTACCTAAACTATTGTATTTTATCTGATATAGTCGGGCCTTCAGAACTTTTTAGAAAAGCACTTTTTGCTTGTCTTCAACAAATGTTGAGAGCTAGAGTGAGATCTCTCAGTTGGCCATCTCATTGTGGGAATGCTTCTGAAATCTATTTTTGGACCGAGTGGTCTATTCTGCCTTTAGATTGCATAGATCTACCTTTCTATTATAACTGATTTTCCTTGTATTCTTGATTATCCAAAGAATGGTTATTTCTAAGAGAAAGAAAAGCAGAATTAAATGCATAAATAAAATGGAAAAAGTCATAGTTGTGGCAATAAGAGTTAGATATAACAAAAGGGTTCTTACCTTTTCAGAATTAACTGTTATAGATGTGCATTTAAAAAGACAAACAATGTGCATAAAATGGTGTTGTTGCACCCTCTATTAGCTTATATGGTACTTAAGCAGTGTTATCTCCTCTTGTACCTACATTTTACCTCTTGTACCTTCAGATATCTCATTTTAAAAAAAAATATGCACGAAATGTTTTTATTATCTAGTTAGTTCCAGGATTATTATTTTTTTGAAAAAGAAATATCCTAAAAAACAAAACACAACTTTTTTTTCTTTAGTTCAGTGTTTTTAATGCAAGATCATGTAGGTAGATGTTCTGTAGGGCTGCTTCCAGATATATGGCAAAATATATTAGGAAGTGCAATAACGGTGGTGTTATGTATTGTGTATAATATACATAGTTTCAGTTAAAGTTCTCAGTCTGGTCCTCTGTTGGAGTGGGGGGATACTTTTTTCTGATTGGTTCTCTGGCTGAGCAGTTTCCTATAAAAGGAACTCTGTCAGCCAGGGAGAGAGTTCAGTTGCCTCACAGGCAGTATTGAATAAACAGTGTTAGAAGTCACTCTGGCCTAGCTTCCATTCTTTGCCCAGAATTTAATAGGTGGCACTTCTAAAAAATTGGCAAAGATGAAATGGACAGTGGGTACCCCTCTTCCCCTTACATAGATATAATTCTATACTTCCATATAATAACTACACAGTGAAATATATGTGAGTATTTAGCACACTATATCAGTTAACGTCAAGCAGCTACTATGTTTATCTGGTCTGTTCATTCTTGGCATGAAACATCTTGGTAGGGTGGTATGATCTTCTCTGTTCTTAGCTATAACTCTCTGATATAAAGATGTCTATAGAGATTCTCAGTCATCCAAGTCATGGTTGTCCCAAAGGTGTTTTTTCAAGAGGCAACTGGACTTTCTTTCTTTTTCTCTGAAGACGTTTTGCTTCTCATCCAAGAGCATCAGAACTGAAGAAACTTCTTGGATGAGAAGTGAAACATCTTCAAGGAAAAACAAAGAAAGTCCAGTTGCCTCTTGAAAAAGCACCTTTGATATAAACTAGACACTTCTTGCCCTTGGCATAGCCCTTCTCTCGGCATAGGTAGATGAACACTGTCAAGAACGAGATGAGATAAGATGAGATGAGATGCGATGAGCAGATGGACATGTTTATGGGATATACCCATCCTCCTTGTCCTTGGCAAAAATGATCAGTCATGTACGGATGGGATTCATTATTGACTGTGATCTATATAAACCAGTCAGAAATCCCTATAAAACAAGCCTCAGAGCAGAACTAAACTGGGAGGTGCTGTATACCTGCTGGCTTGGGAAAAGGGTCCAACATTGGTTGGGCTTTTGTTTTGGATGGGAGATGTTAGTAAGATGTCATTGCTTCTTTAGGCTTAGTGTTGTATTTTTGTAAGCTGCATTTTATTGTTTCTTCCTTGTTTCTCATATTGTCTTGGAGTAAAGCCTTGATTACCCATACTGGACTGCTTATTGCCTCTGAATAAAAAAAAAAACTGCAGCCAAACAGCATAGGAAGCTATTCTAATGTTTATTTGTGAACGGGTTTTCTTCCCCTATCCCCCATTATGGTAAGAAATGTAAAAGTGGTTGAAAACCATGAAAGACTTGCAAATGAAAGACGTTTTCTAAAGGCCTATAAATCAAACCTATTAATGGATCATAAGGTCCTGCTCAGTCACTTGTCGTCTCCCTTGGATGACTCCTCCAACTCTTCCTCGGAGGATGGCTCAAGGGAGAATGAGCTCATTCCTGGCACATCAGGAAAGGAGTTAATTACTGACCCTGAACGGCCAACAGAAAGAGAATTACAGGCTTTGGCTGGGAACAGCTTGCAAGAGGAGGGGGAGGAGCTGCCTGCCATGGTGGATCTCAGAGCATGTAGGGCAGAGAAATGGAGGTCTGCAAGATTGCTCGGGAGAAGGCCCCGCCCCTCTTGATGGGCTGCACTGGGAAACTATTTAGCATGGCAGGTAGAGGGAGGTGTTGTTGGGAACAACATGTGTGGGTTGTGGCCATGTGTTTATTCCTGTTTCCTGCTTGACTTTTGAGATTCTGAACTTCTATAACCAGTGAGCTAACGTGGATGTGCTTTCAGTTCTTGCCTGGGGGCTTTATGTTCATTTATTGGACTTACTTGTTTGAGCAGCTTGCTATTTGTTTTAAGGACTAATTGGCCATTGCCTGGGGGATTAATCTGGGCTTGCTTGCGGCTGGCTTCATTTAGAACAGTTCTAAAGCTGGGTGAAGAGAACTGCTGGGGAATACCAATAAAACTCTCCATAAACCACACTGCATGTATGTGTGGGATTTCAGAATTAATGAAATTATTTCCATTTTCCAGGCTCCATTTTTCATCTATGCTGTCATAGTTCTTATTATTATCTTTAGTAAGTAGGGACGTTTTATCTTTAGTAAGAAGGGATATTTTATCTATCCTTCCATCTTTATAAATTACTTTTGGAAACATACTGTATATTAAATATAGATAAAACAAACTCTGTAGGAATATATCAACAACATCTCTCTTGTGCCCTTTCTCTCTCTCTCTCTGTCTCTCTTTTTCTTTGTGGATGTTTTAATTTTTTCCTTAATTACACTATTTTTAAAGCTTTTGTAACTCCTTTTTTTCTGGAATTCCCTGGCTTATACTTTTAAAAGTGCAATGCAGCTTTCAAAACAGAGGTAGTAAATGAGCATTCTTAACTACCTGAACTTTTGCATTCTGCAGCAGTTACAGCTTCTGAGTACCTTCAAGGGCAGCCCCACATAGGAAACTTTGCAGTAATCCAAATGAAGAAGACCAAAGCAGAAGTGTGCTGCCCCATTTATGCACACATACATGCAGTGTGGCTTCAGTTTTATTTTCATAATAAGGTCCTTTCAATCTTTTATATTGAATAACAAAAGGGTGCCATCATCATATCTTAAACTTTTGGCACTGTCATTTGATTCCATCCTTTCCAGTCATGCCTTTCTTATAATATGGTTCCTAGTAGCTCCAAACTTTCATTCTCCATTTTTCCTTACACTTGAAACCTACTTGGATTGCTCTCCGATTCAGCTTTAAGAGAGTTCCTTATCTCTTTCCATAAATCCCCAGGTATTTTATTGCCTAAGATAAGCATATCAACTCCATTTCTTATAGAACTGATATATTTTGACTGCATGTGATTTATTTATTGATTAATAGAAGTTATATGACCACCTATTTCAGATAATGATCCTAGCCAGCTCAAAAGAATCAGTAAAACCAAAGGTAAAAACAAAACTGTCTTTTCCATGAGGCCAAACTGTGTACCAGACCAAATCTTGCTGACATACCTATTTTGTACATTTGACAGCAACCTCCATATAGAAGTCCCCTGGCTGCTTGCACCGAACCTTTTCATTTTGTATCCTATGATTTTATTGCAATGTTGTACTTACTTAGCCCAAACTTACCAGGTACATACTTTGGACTCTGGAGACGAGCACTGTGGGGGTCATGAACCACGTTGGCCCTACTTTCACCCCCCAAATTGTTGCCAAACTGGACACCCCCACATGTCTGAAGCCATAAACCTCTACTGAGCATGTGCAGAGGCCTCTGGCGCTGCCCAGGCAGCAACTGCCAATACAGACAATGCATGCAAATCGGAGGCTCTCCAGCCAATAGAGGCAAGGCATGCAAATTGTGCAAACAACACTGGAAATTGTAGGCTCCAGGATTCCCTGCTTCCACCAGCAAGGCATAAATACCCGGGCAAAGCCGGGTTATCAGCTAGTCTGATATAAAGTAGCTCATTCCAATCTACCTACATTCACAAATTCCTGAAGCAGCCTGAAGAATTTAGTACACTTCATCTCTGGAGTGACCATTTCAAGTTTTCTTTGGTTCATACCAAACAGGGACTTCCCATAGTCCCTGTTCCAACACTGGGTGTCTTAGTCAAACAAAGGACCTTTTATAAAAACTGGTGCTATTAGTAATTCTCTTGAGACTTTGTCTCACCATGTTATCATTTCCAAATCTATTCATGAATTTCAAGGTTCTTCTCCACTAGCTACAATCATACTCCTGGATTGAGGGATCTTATCATCCGCCATCCCAAAGTCTAAAAATTATAGTCATATCCATTTAATTTTCTTGGCATGTAGTACTTTGGCTATTGACTCTTCTGTAATATTAATTTCCATTTTGGGCACTGAAATCATCTTAAAATGAGTATGGAGGCTATTTTCATCTTACTGTAGCTATTCCAGAGAAGTGGGAAAAAAGTAAAATTACATGCTTACAACTCATGGGAATTTATTCTTTTTATGTTAGTCTATTATTTGAGATAATATTTGAACAAAGCTGTCCTAAAATGCAAAATAGTTGCTAGCCTTCTCTTCAAATTTCAAGGACAGCTATATCTGAGTTTCATGTTCATTTATATTTGGAACATATAAGAATGAATTGACATACTTCTACCAACCAGATGAAAGAATAAATGAGGGACAAATTTTAATCTGCAATTAAAGCATTAGTTGATTAAACTATTAAATAATTTGATGAAGCTTGAAAAATATCATAAAGCCCCTGTGATCTGTAACATGATTTACTAATTTTTCATCCTTAGTTCTATATGCTTGTACAGGTAGGTGACCCATTCAGGCACTTAGTTCTTAGCATATAAGAAGATTTAGAATTGGGTTTATTTGACTTGATGGAAGCTAAAATCATGTTTTAGTGCTTGACTGGTTTGGTCCCCTAGAACGTTCATTTTCTTTTAGAAATGAAAGGAAAAGAACGAATGGCATGAAAAGAGCTGGAATTTATTCTTGACTCATATTTCTGTACCAGGAAAGAATTATAATGCATGCGGTTATGACATTTTTTTTAAAAAAAAATGCTGTTTTTTTAATGTGCTGCTTCAATCTTCCCATAGCCATTTTGTAAAGCACTATTCTATCATAAGCTCTCTGAATGCAGAACACTGTAGGAAGGAAATTTTGGAGCCACATAGTAGCAGCTACCGTCTTACACTATGACCACTGTCACGTTGACAGAACGAGTTCCTATTGTCCTTCAGCTATGCATAAAATAAGAATAAAATTAACCTTGATGGATATGACCCGAGTCCCATTTAGTCTAGCCCTTGAGTTATGCAATGACCAACTAAATGCATTTGAGAAGTTTGCTAGCCTGGTATCAGCCCTCCCAAACATGATTAGATTCTACTTTACAATAAGGCTATATTAAACAAATTTCCCACCATTACTTTTAAGTGTGATCTATTAAGCTGGGTCCTTCCTAAATTTCTTAGACCGTTAAGCCACTTGGGGCTCCTATCTCTTCCCCTTGTGCCCCAAAGACATCCACACATTTCATTACATCTGGAAGACAAAAGCTTTTTCCCACTTTAAAACATGCTACTTCTCATTCAGGGAGTGCTAAATAGTCATCTACAGTAATAACTATTGATAGTTTCATCTTCCATAAAGCAATCCAGTTCTTTTAGTCAGTTGGATTCTCACTTCCTCATTTATCCAGTTGGATTCTCATTGTAGGTAGCCAATTTCACAATTTAACCAAATGTTGTGTAAAAAAGTAAGTTTTTTTTCTTCTTGTAAATAATTCTAGCAACATGAAAGAATAAAAATCTCTTTATACATATTATTTGTGCCATGATTTTTATATAACCCTGACATGCCTCCTTCATTGCAAACTAAGGAGCTAATTGCGGATAGCTTTAGGACAGCTGCTTTTGCACTTTAATCATGTAAAAAAAGACAGCTTAAATTCTGGGCTTCTGGTCATCATCTTAACTGTTTTGTTAGCCCCTACCCCTAAATGCTCCTGGTTACTCTTGTTTGAACACTTTCCAATTCAATAATTCCTTCTTAACATATGGTGGTGAGAAATGTATTTAATGCTTCATTTTCATAGATAAGGCCAGGATGATCTTGGTTATTTGGTCTTTCATTTTGGGGAGTGAGGGAGATTGGAGAATTCAGTTTAAAAATATTATCTGGGGTAACTTATTTTAATGCTTATTCTAATATTGGTTTATCATCTCTAAATAGGGTGACTCAGGCTTCTAATTTTCTTCCTTTATGACACTGAAATTTGGAAATATGGTTAGAAGGAGATCCAAGAGCATAACAAGAGGGTTTAAAGAGTGTCTGGCAAAGAATTGTAGGTTGTCCACCTTGCTTTCCTTGATTTTTCAAGAATTAAGACTCTGCAGTCAAAATAATGCATTGGGCAGATTCAATGTGAAGAAGAGATGTTATTGGGAGGAGAAGAGGGTTAGAGTTTTGAAATCCTGGAACATCCTTTCGGAAAAACCAAATCTTGATAAAAAGTGCATTTGAACTAGAAAGGTATCAAAAAGCTGGATGGCAAGGAATGGACTCAAGGTGACCCCTAAATGGAGTGGCTGTGATCATATGGACCACATGAGTGTGAAGATGCTTCATCTTCAGTCGTAACTAGGTTGTTTTACATTCTTTGGGACTGGTACACAACATGTGGGTTTCCTTAGATGTATAGTTCTTCAGATCCTGAAGATGAAACTGAAATACTTTGGTCACCTCATGAGAAGGAAGGACTCCCTGGAGAAGAGCCTAATTCTGGGAGCGATTGAGGGCAAAAGAAGGGGACAACAGAGAATGAGGTGGCTGGATGGAGTCACTGAAGCAGTCAGTGCAAGCTTAAATGGACTCTGGA
>JANHJO010006677.1:25589-42721 GCA_032468235.1 Pseudoxyrhopus heterurus | reverse complement strand
GAAGAGTAGATAAACTCAGAACCTTTGAGTTATGTTATAAGAGCTGTGGTGGGGCAGTGGTTAGAATTCAGTATTGCAAGCTAACTCACTGCTCACTGCCAGGAGTTTGTTTCTCACCGGCTCATGGTTGACTCAGCCTTCCATCATTCCAAGGTCAGTAAAATGAGGAGCCTGATTGTAAGGGGCAATATGTTGGCTCTGTAAACCACTTAGAGAGGACTGTAAAGCACTATGAAGTGGTATATAAGTCTAAGTACTAGTGCTATTGCGATTATGCTGCTCCCAAGAATCTGAAGAAATCCATGGACATAGGTCATGGAATTTTTTTTTTCTGAATCAAGGTTTGCACTTACTATGATGGGCAGGGCACCATACACCAAAAAGGAATGGACGAAGGCTACTCTTGTTTTCATTTTACCTAAATGTCATTAAAACTAAAAGTAGCAAACAAATTTAATAATAATGTGGAATTACTGATGTGATATTAAAATCTGCAGTGTTTGTTAGGTCTCAGCAATGCACATAAAAGGTTGCTTGGACCTCTAGGCCTGAAGTTGTGCAGCCTTATTTTGCGTAGATGGTACACGTTCTTGCCAACTCACGTGACCGGCAACAGCCTGTCCATTTTTGTCCATGCTGAGAAAAAGACTGGGGAAAAAAAAAAGATTATGCTGAGAAATTGCAGAAAGGCTCTGCGTAAGCATTTGCTCAGTGTCACTGAACAGCCTCTTTAGCTGCCTGGCTTTCAAAACTTGCTCTGTGCTGTGTGCTGAGTCAGGAACCACACACTTCCCTGGAGCCTGAAAGATCAGTCTTCAGCATGTAAAACAAGAAAAAAAAAGGAGCTAAAAGAAAGAAAGGAATTATCTTTACCTTTGTTTAATTTGCTTAACTTTATTTTGCAGGGGCCTGTGTGTGGGCCTGTGTGTGTGTGTATGTATGTGTGTGTGTCTTTCAGTCACAGCCATTTTTTTTTGTTACAGCTACTGAAAATGTAACTAAGCACCAGCTGGGATTAGCACAGTTTTCAGTCATAGAGACAGTGCTTTTTAAAATGAGCAATTGACATATATTTCCAGCTAGACAGCTCCTAGATCTATACATCAAAAAAGCATTGTGCAGCTAGTCTATCTTTCCCTCTTAATGGACTGTTTATGAAAGAGAGGGAGAGGAAGAGGGGGAAGGGGAAAGGGAAAGGGAAAGGGAAGGAAGGAAACTTGTAATTTTATAAGCAGATATCTTCTCCAAATAGCTAAGTTCCAAACCCATCTATGAACAGAGTATATACAGAGTATGAACAGAGTATATAAACTTTTTCCAGAAATTCACATGAGAAAAAGTATAGCTAGAAAAGTATTTATTTTTTCTCAAGTATTCTCGCAACACTTAAATGCTGTATATGTATATATATATAGAAAACCTCCTCAAAGTGTGTCAAGAACATGAAAACCAAATGACTTTCCAGTTGTTGGAAGAGGCTTTCATTGACTCATCCACATAACCTTGGAAGCAGAGCCTCCATCTCACTGTCACTCACCAGTCTGAAGGTGGATTGTGAACTGAGCTGGCACAGATTGCAGTATTGTAACTGGCAATTCAACCCTGACCAGCTCAAGGGTGTGACTCAGCCTTCCATCCTTCTGAGGTCAGGAAACCAGGTCCCAGATTGTTGGGGGCACTCTGTGAACCACTCAGATAGTGCTGCAGAGCACTATGCAGCTGTATATATGTCCAAGTGCTCTTGCTAAGTGCTCTTGCTATCAAGATGATTCAGAAGGAAACAAGTTGGGAAAACTGTTTCACTATTCACCAGGTAAAATGAGAGAAAATCTTCAAATCAAATCTCCTATGCCATTTGGAGAAGGAATCTTTAGAGGCATGGTGACCTCTTGTGTTCCTATTGGGCTATCCTAATCAAAGGAGGCAGGCAGGCAGGCAGGCAAGCAGGAAGAAAGGGAGGAAGTCATTTTGTTTCTTTGCTTAGGTAAGGATACATTTTTGAAACAATGACCAAATGGGTCACAGGTTGTCTAGTGTATATCTGTAAATCTGTATATTACAAAAAAGGTATGCATTTTATAGGAAAGGAAAAGTCACATATAAAAATGCTTGAAAATTTTATTGCAGATTTTTTAAAACAAATCTTAGGATTAGATGAACACACGTATCATTAAGTATCTCCATATTTGAAATATATAGATGTAGACTAATCCATTTATTCCTAACGAGTACCAATTTAACATCTATGTCTAGAAGAATTTCTCATAAAGACTTTTCTGGCTGTTTAAAACTATCAGAGGAAAGATTTAAAACTGAATTATGCTATCATAAAACTGGAAGCCAACCAGTCACTGCTCAGGGCTGGAATTCAAATTATTAGTCTCCCTGAAATGGGCAGAAGGAATAACTCCAAGGAGCATCTGAGACATGACCCTTTCTGGTTCTTATGAAGATAAAAGTGCGTTCAGACTAGCAAGATTCTGTTACTGTAATTTTATAATAAAGGTAGTGTTGTTATTCATAACTCTGGTTTTCTAGTCTGGTCTATCTTGAAGACATAACATCTTGCAAGCCTCAGTCTGTTTCCCCCTCTCTTCCTTTATCTTTATGAGAACTCAGGAGGGTCATGTCCAGTGGTGGGATTGAAATAATTTAACAAGTGCTTCTCTGCCCTAATGACTGAGTGGGTAGGTGTGGCTGGGTGGGAGTGGCCAACTCGATATGCTTCCCCTTCGGGAGAGGAATGTTCCCACTGGCTCTCAGGGAAGACTCAGCTCCCCTCGCACACACAGTTCCATCCCAAAACCCTGCAAGCAACTGCAACCAACTCGCTGACTCACGAATGCAGCAGGTGCACAGTGGGTCTCCCCTGCTGTTGGACTTACCTTCTCAAGCCAGGCAAGGAGTGGTGGGGAGGGGCGAGGGGCAGGGTGGGGCCAGCCAGTAGTGGGATCAGCCGGTTCACTAAACTGCAGAAAAAGTTAGCTACCAGTTCAGCTGAACCAGTGCGAACCTGCTGAATCCCACTACTGGTCATGTCTATGATGCCTTTTCAAATTCAATGTCTGCCCAGAACTCAGGTTTCTTTTTCTTTTACCTGACCATTGTTTCAATAGTGGCTCTTCATCCTAGTCCCTCTGCTCATTAGAGTCCAAGACGGATGGCGGTCTGTCCTCTGCTTGAACAAATTCTACAAATAACATCTGACCACATCACCCAATAACTGATTCCATAATCAAAGTGTTTTTCCTGATAGAATTTTTATTCAGAACATAGAATAATAAAGTTGGAAGGGACCTTGGAGGTCTTCTAGTCCAACCTCCTGCTCAAGCAGGAGACCCTTTACCATTTCAGACAAATTGTTGCCCACTCTCTTTTTGAAACCTCCAGTGATGGAGCAACCACACTGAAGACAACCTATTTGATTTATTGATTGCTCTCATCATTAGGAATTTTCTCCTTAGTTCTCGGTTGCTTCTCTTCTTGGTTAGTTTCCATCCATTGTTTCTTGTCTCGCCTTCTGGTGCTTTAGAAAGTAATTGACACGCTTGTGTTTGTAAGTTCCAAATTTAGTTGGAAATCGCTTTCTTGCAATTAAAATCCATTATTTGTTGTCCTAAACTTTGGAATAAAAAAATTGGCTCTTGACATTTTTTTAGTGTTTGAAGAAATCATATCAGTCAGAGCATAGTGGCTCACCTGATTAGGATGCTGAATTGACAATCAGCCCATGTTCGAGACCCAAGTGCTGCTGAGTGACGGGGTTAGCTCCTGTCATTTGCTGCAGCTCCTACTGACACAGCAGTTCAAAAGCAAGCAATTGTGAATAGATAGATGGGTACCACTTTGGTTGGCAAATTAATGGAGATGTGAAAGGAGCACTCAACTGGCAACATGGATGCCATCGGCTATTTCTTCAACCCAGAAGCACCTTGGTGACTCGCTCTCTTGGTGCTTCTGACACGAGAGCAAGAGAGCGAGTCACCATTTTTCAAGGATAAAAATGTCTTTCCATCTTTTTTAAAGGACTTGGTTTTTAGTTTCCTGATCATCTTTGTTGCTCTTTTGGGAATATGTTCCAATACCTTTACATCTTTCTCCAAAGAATATCCAGAATGATATGTCTTACCATTCCATGTCTTGGAACCAGTATTTTAAATATATTTTCTGACCAAAGCAAACTAAAACAAAGTTTTATTTCCCAAGATTTGAAGTTCTATTTCAACTCATGCAACCTACAGTAAACTTGCATTGATTTTCCTTGCAACCATTGCTAGTTCTTATTCAGCCAGCTATGATTCCAAGACCTTTCTCGGAAGGACTGTTACCAAGGAAACAACCCATTTGTTTCCTGTGCATTTGGTTTTTACCTCCTAAATCAGAAGTCTCCAAACAAAGCATAGCTGGATGAGGAATTCTGGGACTTGAAGTCCACAAGTCTTAAAGTTGCCAAGTTTGGAGACCTCTGTCCTAAATAAACAACTTTACACATAGTTCTGTTCACTTTCATTTCAATACTTTCAACCCATATTTCCAATCTCTCTAATTTGTTAGCAATAAATATCTACAACTTTGAACATTCCCCCCAATTCATTAATAAAGATATAAAAGAGGGGACACTCAGGACTGACCCATGTGCCATCTGAAATGATGCCTCTTGCCATTTTGATGATGAACCATGTATAAGCACTTTCTTGAGTATGATTTTTAAGCTAGCTATGTATCTGTAATGGGCAGAAGAAATAAATTTAAGAAGGAAAAGTTGCTAACAAGACAATGGTCAGATAAAAGAAATACGAGTTCCGATCAGAAGAGTAATCTGAATAAGCATCTCAGATTAGATCCTCTCTAATTCTCATAAAGAAAATGGGGAAACACATTCCGATTTGCAAATTTTCGATACTCTTAACATATAATAAAAAAGTATGGACATTAATGACTTTGGTCTCCTAGTCTGGTCTACCTGAAGAGCTGGCAGTATCCATGTAATTGTAATGCCATCCACTTTGATCTTAACTAGTTTGCTAATTAGCATATGATAAGTTATTTGCCAATTGCCTTGTCAAATGTCAAACTCTAGGTATGTTATATCTACAGAATATCCCCAATGTACGAATGAAGATAGTAAATCCAAGAAGATATCAAATTAACAAGATATGTTCTTAACAATTCCATTCTGACTCATGCTAATTAATGCATTGCTTTCAACATGTTTATTTCGATCTCTTTAAAGTTTTCTCAAGTACATAGGCTTTATTATTTATTTCACCAAAGCCCTTTACATTACCTCAAAGTCTCCTCCAGTCTGCCTGTTGACCCGAAGAAGCTTATGAGCTTGCATCACACAGAAAGTCTCAGAAACAAGTTGAAACAAAGGAACATGTCCACTCTACAGGTAGTCCTCGACTTATGATCACAACTGAACCCAAATTTTTTGTTGTTAAGTGAGACATTTGTTAAATGAGTTTTGCTCCATTTTATCACCTTTTTTCCAATAGTTGTTAAGTGAATCACTATGGTTGTTAAGTTAGTAACACGGTTGTTAAGTGAATCCGGCTTCCCCTGACTTTGCTTGTCAGAAGATTGCAAAAGGTGATTACAAGATCCCCAGAACACTGCAATGGTCATAAATGTGAGTCAGTTGCCAAGGGTCTAAATTTTGATCCCATAGGGATGCCGCAATGACCGTAAGTGTAAAAAATGGTCATAAGTCACTTTTTCCCAATACCGTTGTAACTTCGAACGATCATTAAATGAACTGTTGTAAGTCGAGGACTACCTGTATTTTGCTATTAGAACACTGCAACCTGTCTTGCTTTGTAAAGCAACTATGAAGGGATTTCTCATACTAAAGTTCATTAAGAGATTTCTCATACTAAAGTTCATTATGGGCCATGGTGGCGCAGTGGTTAGAATGCAGTACTGCAGGCTACTTCTGCTGCCTGCCAGCTGCCTGCAATTTGGGGGTTCGAATCTCACCATGCTCAAGGTTGACTCAGCCTTCCATCCTTCCAAGATGGGTAAAATGAGGACCCAGGTTGTTGGGGGCAATATGCTGACTCTGTAAACCGCTTAAAGAAGGCTGTAAAGCACTGTGAAATGGTATATAAGTGTAAGTGCTATTGCTATTAAAGTGAAACATTCCTTTAAAGTTTTGTGTATACTTATTGTACATCAAAAGGAATTAAGCTAAAGTGAATGGTTTCGATACAGGAGGAAGATCGATTCAGTCTTGCTCCCTAGTACACATATGGAGAAGATCGAGAGACAGATAGCATTTTGTCTCAGAAATACTTACTTATGCATTAAGGAAACTCTACTTGAAACTTGATATATTAAGCGTTTAGCTTCCAGAGAACTGTTTAAAGAGGCAGAATGTTTGCTTCACTGGGTGTAAAGCATAGAACAGGGGGAAGCTGTTAATGCCTAGCACTATTTCAAAAATACATTTCTTCCCCCGAGTGTTAAAGGGCAGCTGTCTAGAGATGATTATATTAACCTTTTATCTTTATGCAGGTTTTCATCTTTTATCAAGTGCCATAACAGTAGAGAGAAACAAGACTGCGCTAAACTAATAATGGCAAATGAAGAGGCATGCCGGTAGAAATGTCACCAAGAAATTCATTGTGCAAAAGGTTGATGCTAATGAAAGTGTCCATTAAGTTAAAAAGAACAGTTATGCATATGCCAAGCATTTGTGGGATCATTGTTCAGATGGTTCCTACCTTAGAGATGACAACCATCTACAATAAATGATCCTGAATCAGTTATATGATTTCTATAAAACTCTTGGACTTCTTTGGGAGACTTCTGAAACCCTCCACTCAACAATACATTCATCTGACTTACATTGCTGTCATTTTAAATTCAGCACAGCATTTGTTCACCAAATGTGTGTGAATGTTAGTAGTCAAAGCAGGTCCTCATATGAACATATAACAGCATATAATAACTATTGCAATTTATTTGAAAGGTATTTAATCATTCATTGTCAATATTTTTATAAGAGTATACAGGAATGTCTGTCATGAGCTTCATGCTAATAGCAATAAGTACTAAGACTTATATAACAATAGCACTTAGACTTATATACTGCTTCACAGTGCTTATGGCCATTAGCTAATAAACATATTATAAGGCTTATGGGTGCAACATTAGTGTCCACCGTTGCATTGTTTAAAATATTTGAATAATTATATTCTCCTTGGCAATTGGGAGAGGGTTATTTTAGAGCTCTTTTCTGATATTGGGGGGCTTTTAATTGGTGCTTTGCTGTTTTAGTTGGTTGGTTGCTTTTTATGTGTATTCTTTGTATTTGTAAGTCTCCAGAGTGATTAAGGATTTGAATTAATGAATCTTCTTGTATCCGGAAGATGTGGTGCTCCTTCTATAGATACCGATTGGATTAAAACAGCTGAGTGTCTTAGCCACTTACTGTAGTGTTATAAGGGAGCATTTGAGATTAGCTATATTAAAACCAAGTTCCTAGTGTTTACCAAATGACCTAGAGTTATTTTTTGGTGGTTAAATGATCAGACAACAGAGCAAGTTATTTTTTTTAAATTGATGGGCATAATTCTTCATGGTTCTGCTAAATGTAAGCCAAACCAAAATCTCATCATTCACTCCAGCTCCTGCTTCTGCTGGGGTCATGAAAGGTATCCCCAACTGGCCACTCCAGGACAATGGTGATCATGTCACCAGCTAATCCTTTCAACCCAAAAGCACCTCAGTGCTTCTGACACAAGTGCAAAACAAACAAACAAAATAACCCAGGAATGTATTTTTGAGTAGTCAAGTCCTTTTCTTTTAAGTGGTAAACCAAGAACTGTTCACCCAAAGGTGCTTTTTCAAGAGGCAACTGGACTTTCTGGGTTTTTTCTTTGGATGTTTCACTTCTCATCAAAGAAGCTTCTTCAGCTCTCCTCCTCCTCCTCTTCAAAAAAAACAAAAGACAAAACAGAAAGTCCAGTTGCCTCTTGAAAAAAACACCTTTGGGACAACCATGACCTGGATGACTGAGAATCCCCATAGACAAAGAACTGTTCTCAAACTCAAAAGAGCACTAAGATTAGCACATTTGACTGTCTCCCTAAAGCTGTTTTCAAGGGAAAATATTTAAACTTTCTTTATGAGCTTAAGTATCAGAGAATCATAGCATTGGAAAGGACATTGACAATCATCTACTCTAATTCCTTGCCCAAAATTGACCACGTTTGTTTATATTGCATCTTCTATAAGGGCACTTTTCATAATGCCCTATTTGGTGAAGTACCCAGACCATTCTGATTTAATTAATGTACTATTAATTACTTTCCAGACAAGCACAATTCTGTTTCCTTGAAAGTGGAAAAAAATGTTATAACGTCTGTAAAAACTTAATCATCACTTCATCACTTTGATGATCTAGTTACAATTTGATGTTTGCATTTTATTTGAAACAGGAACTCTCTAATCATTTTGTTAACTTGTAGAATTCTAGTCAGTGACCAGAATAAACTACTACTGGGTAGCTAATTAAACTATGAACTCTCTCGTGGCCTTAGTAAATTATTCAAAATTGCATAATCTGGACAAAGAGGTGGTTAGAGAAAATCTCTCTCTCTTTCTCTTTGATGTAGCAATACAGTTCAGTCATATAAAAAGTTTTCCTCTTCTAGGGTCTCATAGAACTTAAACAACTGTAATTACAAAAATGAACTTATGGTACACTCTGCTTATCAACCTCCTCTCATCTGCCACAATGAATTTTAGTAATTGAGATGATGTTCTGTCTGGCTGTTTAGAGAATATTACACTGTGATTCAAAGAAAGCTAACTAAATCTGTAGAAGCTAGCTTAGAAAACATGGTTCTTTCTTGGATTCTACACTATTTATGTTACAGGGCTCTAATGTATTGAAACATTTCCAAGAGCACTACTCCCAAGGCAGATGGCCTGATCTGGTTCTCCTGACTCAACAGCTTGCATTTTTCATCACTGGCGCTGTTGCCACTGTCGCCTTTGCAACCGAAAGACAGCTAACCTTAGTGGAAGCCCAAATTAAGTTAACCGTGACTAATCCAAATGGATTCTAGTGTTAGCTAATGGAAATAAATTGATGCAGGAGACTCTCCTCATAACAACAAGCTTTAAAGCAGATCTGAAAAGGTGGCAGGGAACGGATGAAAAACAGCATCCAATAAAAAGCCAAGGAAAAAGAAAAATATCTCCACATGATAACACATCTCAAACATGTGTGAATTAAGGACAGAATGGAAATTGACAAAGGTCAAAGAGGAAGAGGACGAAAGGGGGCTCTGCTTTCTTACCCACCTCAGATACCAATATCACTGTTTGTTTTAGACAGCCCCATGAATAGGTGCATGATTGAAGCCACGTTGAAATTGCCAAATTTAAGTCTCTGTTCCTGAGTAGGATGTTGGCAACACCTACTTTTTTCTATACAATGAGACTTTCAAATGAGGAGATCTTATAACTTTACTACCTGAACAATGACAGTATTCCATAAGAACATTGTGATTCAATCCTAAAGACACATACATTTAAATCACAGAGTTCTATGCTTAATAATGGGAATATGACTGACTTATCATGCTATAACTCACAATGTTTCATTGTTTTCAAAATGAACAATTCCTTTTCATCCATTGTATCATTCTGAAAACTATTTTAACAAAACTTTGGAGAGCGGAAGAAAAGTACAGACATCTAACTTTGTTATTTATAGTGTCTCAAAAAAAAAAAAAGCTTTTGCTTTATGATTCTGAAATTTCCTTTAGATCCTTATGGCAAGGCTCCTACCCCTTTTTACAAATTCAGCTGAAGTCGGATGACACCAGAAATGTGTTCCCCATCTGCTAATAAGTACTAAGCATGCTATCATCTTAAGATGGACGTGCCCTGAGGCAGCCTCTCTATAGGATTGGTCTCATCATCTCTGAGATGATGTTGCCATGGAGAACACTTCTAATATTACTCTAAGGAGTCTCACAGATGACTGTAACATGACATCTTCTCTTAACAGATAAGCAAATGCACCATAAAACTAGAACACTGGAGGGGAGGGAGAAGTCTCATAATTTGAAAATCATCCTATACATCCAAGATAAGAGCTCTTCCTTAACATAACCATATTACTGCTGGTCCTAGAGTCAGTTGTGCCTTCCATTCTACCACAACGCAGATTTTGGCAGTGTGCAGCATAAACAAAATTCATGAAATGCAATCCAAAACTCAACAACAAAAGAAAACCACAAAACAATAAACTCTAATACAGGACCCAGGATCGATGCCAAAACACAAATCTTACTTACTAATAAAATTATTGCAACAAGAAGCACTTAGCTTTTTGGTTGGTCTCAAAAAGTAAGTAGAATATAGAACATAGAATAATAGAGTTGAAAGGGATCTTGGAATCATCTAGTCCAACTCCTTGCTCAAGCAGAAGACCCTATGCCATTTCAGAAAAATGATTGTCCAGTCTCTTTTTGAAAGCTTCCAATCATGGAACACCCACAACTTCTGAAGGCAAGTTGTTTCATTGGTTGATTGCTCTCACCATTAGGAAATTTCTCCTTAGTTCTAGGTTGCTTCTCTCCATATGATATGGTTTATATAAGCCTCATATGGTTTAATTGTCCTCATATGGGAAGCTGTCTAAGAATCCATAGGTGACAGTAGGAAAGAGTGGACATTAAATAAAAATTAAAAAGAGACCCTCTCACAAATAATTCCAGGGAAAAAAAATTGATGACAACCTCTTTCCCAATGCTGCCCTTAAAAACTGCATGAATGCAGAGATAATCAATTCAAAATCATTTCAATAGAGCAGCTTGAATTTTAGAAGGACGTTAAAGGGAGAGAATGGGTTTGAATCTGATGGACTCATAACATTCCTGGTGCCTCTGAATTATTTATCTTCCTGGTCAAATGAATCAGAGAAGATTCTCATATAGTCATTACTTTCTAAAGGATGAAGCCTATGGAAATCCATGGAAGAGGATGTAGCAGAGAACATCCTCTCACCTAGGAAAAATTACCTATTTGTGATTCTTAAAGTGAATATGAAGATAAAACCAGAGACTTTTGTTTTTGGTTTAATGGAAAAAGACTTTGATGACATATACTGTATGTTGATGGCAGCAAGATAACTTTAGCACAAAAATGGAAGGACAGGTTGATTCCCACAATGGATGAATGGCTGGAAAAGTTAATGGAGTTAGAAGAGATGGCTAAACTGACTGCTCTGATTATAGAAAAGAACACAATTACTTTTGTTTCTACTCAGAAACCGCTTCTGGACTTTGTGCTTGAGGTGGGGAAAAAAATGAAACTTTGATTTTGGGTTTTGTTAGATAGATAGGTTTGTGGTTATAGAAATGGCTAGTTTATATTATTAGATAAAAGTAAAAAGTTGTAGTTTGATGCTATTATCTTATTCTACTGCACCAAAAGGAGTTGGAAGTCAACACTTGTTTTTTCTTTCTTTTCTCCTCTTGCCCTATCCTTTTCTCTTTCCCTTTTCCTCCCTTATCTTCCCATTATTTTCATTGGTATTTTGTATTTCTATAAAATAATAAACATTTTGAAAAAAGAAGAAAAACTATTTATGTTTGAGAATTATTTATGTAGTGCATCAATTTCTTTTCAGTCCTCTGAAAGGAAGCTACACAATGCAAGAAATGCATTCTGAATTTTAGGCCAAAGTAACAAATGGGATTGGAATAAGATGAAATGTCCTTAAGAATTAAAAAGAAAAGAAAAGAAATAAAAATAAAACTGGTGATGTATCCCATCTCTACCGAGTCTGAGGAACGTTTCTGGCAGAATAAATGCCCATGACATGGTTCTCCATAAACCCCAAAAGGGGAGAGAGAAAAGAGAAACTAAAAAAAGAGAGAGGGATGTGGAACTAACATATAAACATGCATTGAGATTAGAAAAAAAGATATTATATTTTGTAGACAGAAAGGAGAGAAAAACGTGACGAGGAATTGTGAGTGATTGCTGAAAAATAATAGTAGTTTCTGCATAGTAGTTGACAGAAACCACAGAGATTGTTGCTTTAAAACAACCTCCACTGAATTTAAAACTGACTTCCAAGTAAGTATAGGTAGTCCTCAACTTACAAACAGTTGCTTAGCAACTGTTTGAAATTACAGCAGGTACTTTACGGCCCATAAAGCACTTCTGGCTCTTGTAAAATGTTATGCCAGTCCCCGCTGCAATCATATGACCACATTTTGGGTACTTGGCAACCTCACTTTTATGACCAGTTGCAGCATCCCATCATCCTCTGACCGTGATTTGCAATGTCTTTTTGCCAATTTCCAGCAATTGTTTCTCTAGAAACACATATTTAGAAAAATAGATTTGCGCTTATGATCATGGTGTTCCCTTAACAATTGCAGTTTTGGTTAGTGACCACTGCAAAATAAAATGTCATAAAATCAGGTTCAATCACATGAGCGTCTCAACTTACAATCGGAAATCCAATCTCAATGGTGGTCATAAGTCGAGGACCTAGCTAGATTTGTGGGATGAGATGTTATTTGAAAAATGGTGTTAAAATGTCCCATTTTCCTTCTTGTTTTCTAAGAACAGTTACTCATTCCCAGTACAAATATTGAAGCTAATGATGAAAATATATATACATGGTCAGATATGGATCTGTAGAGACCAGGACACTATGTAACCTTTTTTCTTGTCCGATTCTTGTGTATAAATCTTTCCCGGCTTATAATTTTATGCACGGAAATGATTTGTATGAATATTCCTCAGGAATAAAGTAGCACTAATGGACCCATCTGAGTGCATCCAAGAAGAAGCCAGTGAAATAGCTGTCAAATCTCAGAAAACGAGTGAAATGGGAAATAAAATGAAGATCTACTGAAGTTGGTTGAGACATTACAGCTTAATGTATGATTAATGGCCAGTCTTTTAAATAAATTTGTTAACAACTTTGAACTCAATCTTATAGCTCGTATGTTTATTCACTAGACAAGCAAGCATTACAAGCCAGCAAAGTGGAAACGGATAGCAAAGCAATTGTTTCTGAGCAATTTAGAACAGTTTTAATGGTTCTTTATGGGTTTATGATTAGGCTCATTTGGTTGGCTTGTTTCTATCTCTGATGTGTGTCAGAAAGGGTCTGTGGTAAGAGACCCTGTGTTTATTTGGAAATACTTATAGCTTTTTCAAAGAAATTATTTAAAAAAATTCAATTACTTTACTGGAGAATTTAAAATGTGTGTGTTATTTGTTTGTTATTGTGCTAGGATTTAACTGAACTATAATTTCAGAGATGATCTTTGAAAGAAAAAAAATCTAAAAATATTGGCATTGAGGTTTTTAATTGTTAAAGCGTATATTTTAAACAACGAAACCTGTTATAGATAGGAAATTTAGTCAGTCTCTCGAGAGGACCTGCCTAAGTCTTAAACACATCATTAAAAACCTGATACACATGCCAGTAGCAATAATACTCAGACTTATATACCACTTCATAGTGCTTTACAGCCCTCTCTAAGCAGTTTACAGAGTCAGCATATTGCCCCCAACAATCTGGGTCCTCGTTTTAACCAACCTCATAAGGATGGAAAGCTGAGTCAACTTTGAGTCGGTCAGGATCAAACTCCTGGCACTGGGAATGCAGATTTAGCCTGCAATACTGCATTCTAACCACTGTGCCACCATGGCTCATATGTCCTTCTGAAAACAGTTTGTAGTATAAGGTCTGAGTGTCTGCCTACCACTGATATATGCTCAAATGGGGACCTTCTTCCAAGGATTTTCTTGATATATGCTGCTATTCTTCTGTGTGATTATGGCTGTAGTCTTGAGCCCTGATGAATCTAGAAATAAGCAGAAGATTGAAATGTAAGCTTAGTAGACCACAAGTATTTGGGTTCTGTTTACTGTAAAACTGGGTTGTTTTGAAAAAAACAACAACCTTGGATTGGATCTAGATTCATTAGTCACTGAACTGTTTGGGAACTGATTGTCTTAAGAGACAAATCTCTCTTTCTAAGACGAGATGCAAAAGAAAAGGCATAGTGTAGCTCAATAGTAGGTGAATACTTTGCAGAAGTTCCCAGGGTGGGTTTTTTTATTTTGTTTTGTTTGTAGACTCACATTAGAAGGGGGGGGGGAAATCCTTCATGAAACCGTATGAACCATTGCCAATCACTGTTGGCACTACAAGGCAAAAGATAGTACAGTATAGCTTGAATGATGTAAGAGTGTTCCTGATGTTTCTAAAGGCCTTTGATAATGAAGAAAATAAGTAGGTTTATCTGATACAATTATATACATTGTAACAGTGAATCTCAAGTGCATGAATGTTCGCATTTGGTTTATATTATCCATGTTTGTTTTTATATCTTATGTGATGATATTTCATTATGTATAAACTAATCGGTGGGGAAATGTTGATTTAAGGAGCAATACGCAGCACTGAACAGCCTTTTGGCTCTCCTCTAATTATCCAATATGCATATACTACATCAATTGGCTTTTGTAAGAGCATCTCAAGCTACTTTGAACAGTTCTTTGGGTGAATAAAAATGAATTTCTGGTGGAATGCATAGATAGGCATTTATTCATTACTATAAATCACTCGGTTATTGTGGAGTAGAACTTTGCAGCTCCCTCTCTTGTGTCGTAATATCCAGATGTAAGTTAGTTGTAAAAAAAAGGACCACAATTGAAGCAAGCTACCTTTCTAAGTGCAGCCAATCATCATTTGTTTTGACTGAATTTCTAATTTGCCACAAAACGTTAATGGTTCCAGAAGAAGCTACTGTGGTATGCTGGATTCAATAGTCTGTTTCCTGCTGCATAAAATGTATGCGGTGAAGGCCTATGGGAAATGACTACCTTGTAGAAAACCAATATAATGCAGTCCTCTCCTGGGAATCTTGCTTTGGTTCTGCTTTGTGGTTTTCTCCCGTTTCAAAAAGATAAAATGGATTGTCAAGCTGTCCTTCCTTCCACTGTCTTCTTTCCGTCTTTCTCTAATCATGGCCTTGGCAAATCAGCAACAAATAATACCCATGCTTGTTTTGGCATTGCCCAAATGTTTGTGTATTTACAGTTTATTTTGTACATATTTTGTAATACAGATGGGAACCAGGTTGCTTGTGGGATCTGGGCCTTAAGACAGAACCTTCAAAGATGTAACTCTTTGAAAACAGAGTTAGAAAATAAACTCAGTGGTTATTATTCTCAGGTATATTTCCTTGTAAAGTGGCCATATAAGACAAAAGAGCAGCAGGGATGAGGAAGGAGGAATAAAAGGAAGCTGTTTAATTTTTTTTGTTTCCTGATCTTCATCTGGCCTTTGAACGACACATCAATACCCCTGTGCATTGAATTGCTTCCATTTTTCTTTTTCTCCTTTGGGACAAAAACAAAAAATCCTTGTTATCTTCCGCATATGAGAAAGCGCCACAAGGACTGGATGGTTTTTAATCAGGAAAAGAACTAAAAGGAAACAGTAAATAGTTTCCATTGGGAGATGATACTCCCACACTTGGGGTTTTACTCAAGAAATCTCTCAGGGTGAAAAAATAATACGACTCAAGTGTGGTTGTATTCTTGTTAGAAATAGGATTTCCAGGTCCCCCTTGTCACCCCATCACCAAATCCTTTATCTCCCCCTTTACTGGTTGCTGAAAGAACTAATGTGAAAATGTGTGGTGAAATAAATAAGAATTACCAGCAAGTTGACAAATAAGGTAAAAAATAATAATTTCAACTGTTGTGATTTCCTCTTAATACACTTGCTAAGTTGAATGTTAAAGCACTGTAGAAATTTGCTCTGCTTAGCCCTTGCCCAGCTTGTTGCCTTCCAGATGTTACGCGACTTGTTGCCATCCAGATGTTATGGGAGTGTAATGCTTAGCGTACTGACTGGACTGTTGAATTCTGGAGCCTCACCATATCTAGTGAGAATGCCAGGCTTGGGGAAACTGCTCCAGCTATTAGACTGCAGCAACAATTTATTTTTATTCATTTTACTTACCCTATTTGTATAACCCATCTCACGTGAAATGACTCTGGCTGGCATACAACACTTCATTAAAAAAAAAAAATCAGAATTACTATAAAAAAGCATACAATACAAAGGAGGAGGATGTTAACCACAGAAAGGAAGCCATCGCAAAGTCTTCCTGTTCTCCAGGGAAAGACATTTCAATGTTACCAACATTGGAACATTACCAACTCGTTCAACATTTGGAAATCCCAGTTTTACAATGTATTTATTATTTATTTATACTTCCTATTTATTTATTTTACATTTATATTTCATGCTTCTAGACTTCTCATCTCCCTCTAGGGGGTTCTCTGGGCAGTGGCCAACTCTGCGACTTGGGGCCTCGATATATGATACATTGCTATCAAAGTGATTAATATATGATACATTGCTATCAAGGTAATTAATAATAATTGAATTGGATTTTTTGTTATTGTTAAATGCCAGTTGCATGAGGTACTGCAGTGCAACAAAAGGAGGCTCATTTCCAGTCTGAATAATTGCCCCATGCATTAAGAAAAAGGCACTAAGTAACTCCAGGTGTTTCCCTTCATGTTACCTGCTTGTTCTGTCCCACACTCCAAACACTCGGATCAGCACCAGTTGTAAAAGGTACAGTGTTTTTTTTATTGAAAACAAAACTCAAAGAAGCATTTCTTCTGCTCACAAAATAAAAAGCTGATTACCAATTACTGTCAGCAAATGTTCAAACACCTTCCGGGCCGAATGCCAAATGATACTCACTCCAAACAATCTCTGTAATGAGGTTGCAGCACAAAGTCTAGTCAAAGTCTTATTGCAGAGAACAGAAGCTGGGAAATGCACTCCAGCACGCCAATACACCAATACTACGAACAGACTCTCACTGGGATGGTACGTTGTTCTCTGCAGAGGGGCTATTCCCAACCACACCCCTTTTATTCCCTCTGGGATGTGGTCCAATTAGTGGTCAGCTGTAGCTCGACCTCTTCCCTTCTGGCGTTGCAATCTTCTCCTGATTAGTCTCCTGGCACGTACATCAGCTAATGGCTCCTCCCCACTACTCTCAGCAGCCACCGGCTCCTGCTGACTCGTAGAGGGACCAGCTTCTATT
>JANHJO010006676.1:44203-54392 GCA_032468235.1 Pseudoxyrhopus heterurus | reverse complement strand
GGGGCAATATGCTGACATTGTAAACTGCTTAGAGAGGGTTGCAAGCCCTGATAGGCGGTATGTAAATACAGTGCTATGGCTATTGCTATTACCACAAAATCTCTTCATTATTCATCATCTAATGAGACAGAGGCTCAGAAGGAAAAAGACAATGCAATATTTATTCATGCACTTTGAAATCAAGGGAGGGATATCACTCTTCCCCCTCCCACTGCATCTTATAGTCAGAATTTGCAAACCTGAAGAAGAAGCTGACCACTAAATTGACTTGCGATTAACCTTCCAGTGATGAAAATGTGTATTCATAACATGCCTATGTCCCACCTGTTTTATTGTTGTTGTTAACCCTTAGCACCCATGGTATTGTCTTTGCATGCTCAGAGCATGTTTCTATTAAAAGTTTATTTAGCTTCATTCTTTACACTCCACCTTTTTGTTGTCATGCATAGATTGCCTACAAGTTTATATGTTCAGGAAGGGGGTATTCTGTTAATGGTTCAAAGCATTAAAAAAAAATAGGCCATAAAAATATCTGCCACCGAAAAGCAGTTAGAAAGCTTTTTCAGTGCCTCGAGACTTCAAGGCATGCCTACAGTAGCCTCATCTACACTAAGTCAATTTCTTCACTGCCTTGGGTATGCCTGCCCAGACAATCAAGCTACTTTGCCAGCAACTACCAGTGTACCTCAAGAGTAAGATCTATAATGATGATTATTTAAATGGCAGAACTGTCACAAACTGGGGAGCAGCTGTTGATTTAACAACTATGCAACAGCTCCCAGTTTTGCTTACAGTTTCACTCTCTGTGATGTAGATACAGGGTTAAGAGGCTAACAGTACTATGATAAAAGAAAAAGTATTTTCTTTTCTTTCTTTTATAAACTTTTTAACTTTTTCCACTTTATGGAATCTAATTGGGACAGTTTCTATAATTTTCTCTGCTTTTATTGCCTGCTCTGATTTAATTGACACTTAATTTTATTCAAAATCTGCAAGCAAGTAAATAAAATACTCTCATATTTTCAAGGGAGCATTTGTTCCATTCCTTAATGCTAGGAAAATTCATAGTAAGTTTTCCTAATTATTCAAAAGAAACCTCTTTCTCACATTCAGAGAAATAGACATAAATATGGGGAGAGTAACTGTATATTAAAAGCATTCAGTAGATGGATTATAGACTACAAGTAATAAGTTCTTTTAAGGGAAGATTTAATATTTTAGAGGTAAAATTCAATATTTGTGCCTGGCTGAGTTTCAGAATTGAGACTTCTGTTTAAAGCCAATGTTTATTTATGAATTTGGAAGCCTTTGACAAAAGATATTTGATAAAAGCTAGATGTTAAAGGCTTCAAAATGGTTTACAATGCAATTCTGGACAAACATGTCGTTCAGTACTGTTTATCCCAACAGGGTAGGAATGTAACTTGGAAAGTGACAACTTTATATTATTCTATACATGTATACTCCTAACGAGGATCCATTATTTCTGATGGAACTTTGTGAGATGTACATATATGAAGAGAGAAATTACAGCCCAGATTGCACAGCTGAATGGGAGCCTAGTCGGCCTTTTCAAATTAGACCATTTATGTTTGTATTTAATCTCAAAAGTTTCAAGACTTTTGAAAAGAACACATATGTTGCCAAGTTCTAAAATTAAAATAATACAACCCAGTATAATTTGCAAACTGTGTTGGAACTGGTATGTTTTCTGATTGAAAACAGTAGGTGTTGGTATTGGGAGGAAAAGAGATACAATATTTATATTAATATTCCAAACAGGGTCCCCCAAATGGCTGAAAAGTATAGAAATACAGGTAGTCCTTGACTTACAACAGTTCATTTAGTGACCGTTGGAAGTTACAACAGCACTAAAAAAGTGACTTATGACCATTTTTCACACTTACGACCATTCTAGCATCCCCACGGTTGTGATTTACATTCGGATGCCTGACAACTAATCACATTTATGATGGTCGCACTGTCCCAGAGACATGTGATCTCCTTTTGCAACCTTCTGACAAGCAAAGTCAATGGGGAAACCAGATTTATTTAACAACCATGTTACTGATTTAACAACTACAGTGATTCACTTAAAAAATGTGGCAAAAAAGTCGTAAAATGGGGCAAAACCCACTTAACAAATTTCTCATTTAAGAACATAAGTTTAGGACTACCTGTACTAATACAGAGTTTTAAAAGCAACTAATTTGCTTAAGCCAGTAGTAGAGGGATCAGATAGACTAAGACACCCTTATATAGAGCATAATTTTACTGTCTAGATGACAGCTGGGAGGAAAGAATTGAGGGCATTCAATTCTTGTGTGACGGCATTCGGTACTCAGGTGAAACACTGGTAAACTTTGTAACTAGAACATAAACCATGATGGAAGTTACAGGAAAGTTGATAACCACCTTTTACAAAAATCTAATCAAACAATTATAGCTAAACTGGCAAATGTATAGCTTGCTGCCTAATGATTCCGCTGCTTCTGTATTATCCCAGGCCTGGCTAAAGCAGCAAAAATGTTTGTAGTAATTATGCCCTTTATGATTCTTTGCTTGTTTCCAATATACAAATGACACAGAGTGTTTATAATCTACTACTAGAGCATTGAGCAGAGCTAGGCTTTAACTTGCTAATAATTATCCCCACGTTGCAGTATTGTAATCCTTTTTGGGCTGCTACCAATGGCTTTTTTGTGGCACAGAACTGAAAATCCCTAAACCTCAATAAATGTTATTTATCCCAACTGGAACCAAACCACCACTGTGAAAGATTAAAGCTTTCAGGATTCCGGTATAAATGATTTAGGGGAATGAAATGGCTGATGAAGACCTCAAGAAGTGACCAGTCAGAGCTGGCCCCTCCTAGGCAACTCAATTGCAACACAACGGGCAACATGACCAACAAAGCGAGTGATGGCCACAGCCTTGGTTCTGTCTTTGTTTGGGGGTAAATAGAAGTGTGATGTTGAGTGATTGTAGTGTTTTTTCTGGCTCCTTTAGCACCCAATCCACCCAATTCCAAAGTCCAGCAATTGTGACTTTGAAAAAAAATTAACATTGTAACTTTTGACTGATTGCATTCCACCTTCCTCCCTTTAAGCTTGTCTATCTTTGAAAATCCAAGTTCCTTAGAATGGTGGACATAATGAAAATGCATGCTATCCTCTTCCCAATTTCTGCATGTTGCTTTCTGATTATGTTGGCAATTTGGGGATGGGGTAGGACAGCATTCCTTGAACTGATGGTCTCCAGATTTCCTAGACATTATTAGAAATAATAGTTGTGGCCTATGGGAGTTGGAACCCCAATATATATAGCAGATACTGTCTTGGGGAAGACTGAAATAGTAGTAGGGAGCGGGTGGCTCATATGCAGAAACTAAAAGAGGGTTCAATGCCAAATCAAGGTATTTTTTTATCAATGGTGCTGACTATATTATTTCACTGGCTTAATATAAGAGTTACTGGCCTGATTCAGCTACAGAACTTTTATTAATGCGTGAAAGACAGCTGATCCAAATCAGTTTGAGCTTCTGTTTCTTCTGCTCTCTCCCAACTTAAAAAAGTGAGATTCTTACTGTTTCAAAGAAGTAAAAATATTAAACGAGTGCAACAATTCAGGGAATGATACGTTTACCAGTTATCTCTCATTACCAGTTGTGGGATGGCAAAGAACATTCTCTGTAGTCAGTAGTGAAGAAATCCTTGTTGGATTACAATTTGCATTTGCTGGATCAAACTAAAGGATCTGATCAGTAGTGCCAAGTGCAGTAAAACTCTCACAGATGGGTTCTCTCCCTCTCATTCTTCATTGCTTCACTTCTTCCAATTGGGTACTAATCTATTGATACCTTCTAATTCCTTTGGCCTCTTGTTGCTCCAGCTGAGTGTGAGAACAGTTTTATTGAGCAATCTAGGCTTTGGGACACCAAGTGTGCAAATTTTGCAACTGAATATTTAAGGCATTTTTTTTTTAAAGAAACTGTTTTGTGCTATCTTCTTATTTAGCAGCAGTTATAGTCTCACTCTTGTTTCTTAGATGGGAGAAGGAAGAGAAGCCAATGAAATGGTCAATGGGGCAGCAGACCAGAGGACAAGTTCCAAAGAGACAAGTCCAGTTCCTTCACCGACAGCCGATCGCAAAGCCAAGACCGGCCTCCAGGCTCAAACTGCTGCCACTCTTCCAGCTAAAACACAAGAAATACCTTCCGCCCAGATGGAGGGCTTCTTAAATCGTAAGCATGAATGGGAATCACACAGCAAGAAGGCCTCAAACAGGTATTTTATTGCAATTAACAGAGAAATTTTAAATATCTCGGATTTTATTTTGACCAAGCATCTCAAATCAGGTGTCCTCCATGTGGGAATATATATGTAGGTAGATTATTTGGCCTTGTAATTGTGTGTGGTGCAAGAGTTGGGTACAACACACTCGTACATATGCACACTCGTCACAGATGCATACATTCCTTTCCTGTAAGGCTTCCCTCTCTTGCCCAGGAATCCTACTTCAAGTCAGCATTCCACTTCTAATAGCAGGAAAGTATTTGTAGTCTTCCTCCCAGCAGTCTTGTTCAAGATCACTGTTTGTCCTCTGCCATGAGCTTCACGGAAACAACAGCATTTCCCCGATACAAAGTTGTAACTGACTAGTTAAGCATGTGAAAGAATCAACAGGTGCAATTATTTCAAAGATGGCAGCATTGACCACTTGCTTTTCATATCTAAGATGCCAGCTTCAATCCCTGGCTTCGACATTTAAAAAGATGTAGAAAATCTGATACAAAGTAAAATCCAGTATAATTGATGTCCAGTTTTTGTTGAACTGAAGTCTGTATCTGTGAATGACCTGTTTGGGACTGCACTGTAAAAGGAGATGGCTACATAAAAAGATTAGACAGAGGACAAAAGTGTAATTAAAGGCAATTATTTGAATTCATTTGGTTATTTAACTATTTTTAAGATACATGCGTAAGCTTATAGTGATCCTCTTCATGTCTCAGGTGATAGTTCTAAAATAATAAGACTTCAGTGAGCAAAATTGTTAAATAGCATAGCACACACATGCACAATATGTCTCATGCAGAGAAGGTATTAGAATGAGGCATGAAAAGACAGCAGTGTGATAATTTCTTCGGTAAACAGCAGAAATTTGGGGAGGGGGGTGTCAAAGGAGCCACATTGACCTCCAAGTGAGGTCCTTATTTAGTGCCAATATGGCTTATGGTGGCATGTTGCAGGTTCATTTCTAACATTGCTGTGACTTCCTCAGAAAGTGGTTGAATGTCAATAAAGGAGGAAGACATGCAATTCTGAGTTATAATTTGTTTAGATCTCCTGATTACATGCCAGAGAGGAAGAAGGGAAAATACGTTTCCTGATGGCAATAAGCTTGTTAGTTTCAGTTATTTACCAAACTTTTCACTTCCCTGCTCAGGAATATAGCAATATCATTTATTATTCTGTGCCAACAATCCCCTCTTTTCATTGCTGCTCATCCCCTTTTGCCTCTCCTGTCCTGATCACCAAATGGGCTGCATGTTGGCCTTAAATCACAGATTGTACATTGATCATGCATTGTATATAGCTGATTTAGCCTAGCGACTGTATACGTCATCTTTCAGATCCCATAGACTGTATTGAAAGAATAGAAAGGTTTCCCCAATCTTGCTAGTAGACATCTGCATTCTAAATATTAATTTGGTTTAGGAACTCTTAAGTCATTATATTGGAGAAGCATCTTTTCATTGTCCAAACAGCACTATCTGAGGCAAACCATAGTGACATCAAAATAATGGCTCATGCATATCATGCAATTGCTCTTATTAGTTATTTGCTGCACTTCATTATTGTGTGATATCATTCATGTTGCATTAATTCACATACTCGTATGCAGATGCTCATATGCCCAAAACATCCTATATGTTGCCACTCTTTCTGTTTGCCATTAACTAATGAAGGCATTTTATTCATTCAAAATTGGTAGCCAACCAGCTGATGTACTGTCTTATGATAAGTAAGTTTTAACTCTGATGTGCTTTCTCTTTTAATCACTTATAGCAGTGATTAGTAATATATTTGAACTGAGAATCTGAAAGGTTCAATAGGATACATTGCTTCACCTGCACTGTCATACTTAGTTGGATGACCAAAACCCCAAGATTCAGTGTTTCAAATAAAATAATGTTTCAAAGTTTTAAATTTTGAGTTGCATGACAATTTGCATTCCAAAAGCATCCCTTTCCAAAGAGTGCCAAAATATTGGAAAACTCTGGAATTATTATTTGTCCAAATTATGCTGCCCATAGTTCCTAGACATGAAACTACTTTTTTCGCTGCTAAAATCCTATAACTCAATGCCTTTAATTACAGAAGGACAGAGGAAAGTTGGGCTTGTTCGTGACAATGACTTTAACGCTTGCTTTGCTGTTTCTTTTGTGTCTCAAGATCATGGCATAATGTTTACTGTGTTATTAACAACCAAGAAATGGGTTTCTACAAAGATGCAAAGGCAGCTTCCTCAGGCATTCCATACCACAGTGAGGTCCCTGTGAGCCTGAAAGAAGCGGTATGTGAAGTGGCAGTAGAGTACAAGAAGAAGAAGCACGTATTCAAGTTACGGTAAAAACTTTTATTTCTATGGCATAAGATTAAGCGGAGCAGTAACTTACAGCCTACATTCATATATTCAGTCTAAAAATCTTTTATCTTCTAAAGTTTAATGCACTTGGTTAAACTGAATGTTATGATATTCATTGTTCCAAAACAAGATCTCATAATTTGTCCATAGGGACTACCTTTCCTCCCACATTTTCTGACCTAATGAAGAGATGAAAGTTTGAACACTCTGTGATACTAGATTTATCCTAAGTAAAGATATTATCTAATTATGCATTTTGGATTTCTCCTACCTTTCTGTTGTGGCCCGCCAGCTGCCAGCAGAGCTGGCGGCAGACTCAGACAGTGAGGAGGTTGGGGAAGAACTTGGGCCAGACCTGGAGTCTGGGGAAGGCTCTGATGGGTGCTCTGCATCAGAGGCAGAGATGGGGCCAGGGTCCTCCAACATTTATCAGCTGCCTTCGGAGTCCGAGATAAGTGGGGAAGAAGAACAGCTGGAGCCTGTTCCAGATGCACATATGTGCAGAGCTGTCAGGAGAAGGGAGCAACTAAGGAACAGGGGTCGACTCAGAAGAAAAGGCACAAGTGGACGCTGAATGGCCCCTCCCATAGGGAATAAATAGGAACATAAGGGGAATGGTATTTGCAGGAGACAATTAGTTCGCTTATTATGGTGAAGATTTGCTTATCTGAGTTCGTGCCTCACAGAGACTCCTTGTTAGGTATTTCATTTTACTGGAAGCTCTTGGCCTGGCAACTATCCAAGGACTGATAATGTCTATTTTTGCAAAAGAAAAAAAACCTTGGAAGGCTTATTGCCAGAACTTTTCTGGGTGTGAATTAACCAAATAAAGAAGGGTTTTTTTCGGGACAAGGAGTTTGTTTCGTGAGTCTGTTAAGCCTGGGTCAGAACACTTTCCACCATTAACATAGCTAACATTTCATGTAGCTACTCAGTGGAAACTGAAATTATGTAGCCTAAAGATGAATGGAATATTTTGTAAATCCTGGTTTTAGCCTTTGAAGTCCTTACATGGTTTGGCACTACATATTTGTTAAATTGCTTTTCTCAAGTAGATCTTACTCATCCAGTGTGTATATCTCAGATTGGGATGCTGGACGTCCCTCCATCACACAATAGCAAGAATATTTTGTATATGTTTGTGTAGACTCTGAATATTGCAGAGGTGGATGGTACATACATCAGTCAGTCTAGCCTATGGATATCAGAACAAGGTCTACATCTCATATAACTCTTGCTTTGGTAAAAGAAACATTTGCTGTATTCAAATGTGAATTTATTCTGAATTACAGGTTAACTGATGGCAATGAATACCTTTTCCAAGCCAAAGATGAAGTAAGTATTTTCCTTTCATTCTTTTTGTTCTAAATTAAAGGTGTAACCAATATTTTGTTTCTGTATGTGGATACTCTCAAACTGTAGGTTCCTTTCCCCTGGGGGTTGTGACCAGGAAGACACAAAGTTTGTCATGGGCAAGCTCAGAAAAATCTGGCTTTGGTGAGAATTTAACCCTGCTCTGCTCAGATAAACCAGTTTCAAGCACTCTGGGGTCATTGGCAAGACTCTCAGTTTATGCAGACATTTTAAAATTTGCAATCCTACATGCAAAGCCAAATTACTGCCAGAAATAAGTCCTACTCTGCCTGGACAAATCTGGGAACCATAGCTGAGGAAGCCTGGAGATGGACAGTGCTCATCAGGTTAGAACCAGGGCCTTTTATAGAACTGAGCAGCCATGAATTGCTCTTGTCCAGGAAGGTAAGCAAGCCATACATCAAACCATCCCAAAGCTGTCCCTACATGGAAAAGCTATCCTGTGTTGTTAAAGCAAGTACAAGCTTCTAGGGATAACTGCTCTGCCATCTTGAGCAGTTGCCTCTGGGCTTTTAGTTCATCCCAGTGGCAAATACAGCGATAGCTATCTGTTTGACATGACAGGTTCAGAAGCTAGAAAAAGAAGCATGTGTGAAAAACTGCACCACACTGCTGCAGAAGCCAGCCTGTTGTGGATTATCCCTAGGCAGAGCCCATGATCAAGTTAATTGCAGTTTCTCCATTGAACAAGCTCCCAGCTGTGCTAGCAGCTTTGAAATTATGAGAGACTTTGTACTCAAGCTGAAGACTTCTCTCAGAGTAGTGTTAACTTCAGTTCCCTCTCCACCAACACTGGAGGCATGTACATTAAATCCAATGTGGGAATTGAGAAAATTAACTGCAGCCAGTTAGATGTACAGTAGCAGCTGAGAGGGGAAGTCAGTTGTCTGCCAGGCTCCCTTTGACTTGGCAGAGGAGAACTCCAAACCAAGCTGTCTTGGCTGCAGCTCAGACCCTGAGATGGGGAATTCTTTCTGAGCCTGAGCTTTGCTTAGCTTTTCAGTTTGCCCTGCCAGCAGCACAAAGGGAAGCCATCATGCTGGCCTGGGAACAAAAGGCGGGGGGGGGGGGGAGGAAGCAGTGATTCAGGATGCAAAAGAAGAAAACTATTTAGGAGAAAATGGATGCATCATAATAACATCAGCAATGCAATTCTGCAATAGAGCTACCAGGAAAGATGTGTTTGCTATTTCTGGTTGTACATAAAAAGGCCAAGGATCTTATGGGGGCTGGGAAGCAGTTAAGGCCAGCACTCTGCAAGCTGAGTTAAGATTCCTAGAAAACCTGTTAACCTTAACATTTATTTTAAGGAGGAAATGAACACATGGATCCAGGCCATCACATCTGCCATCTCGTCAGACAAAATTGAGTTGTCCACAAGCACACAGAGCACCCCAGCTTCAAACCGTGCCCAGACCTTGCCAGCCAGCGTGACAGTAACCAGTGAGTCTAGTCCTGGCAAACGGGAGAAAGACAAAGAGAAGAGGTTCAGCCTTTTTGGAAAAAAGAAGTGAACTCCTTGCTTATTTGTCCACGCTGCACTTCTCTGATCGTTCCAGTGGAATTCCAGCATGCAAGCTCAGAACCAATACATTACTCTCCGTGCCTAATGTTCCTCAATATGATTTAATTTCTTTTTTATTTATACAGCATTTTTTAAAAAAAAAAACATACTCAAAAAATTCTAAAGTTATAAATACCTGAGGTGCATTGGGCAACTGTTGAGTAAAAGAAAACCACATTTCTCCCCCCCCCTTTTTTTTTAGTGAAGTTAATATAGATTAGGCTTTAGTATTGAAACCGTTCCTCAATTTTTTGAGGCTGTCTTCAAAAAAATAACACCCCTACTTTGTGTTATTGGTATGCAAGGCAGCAGAGCTAATAAAGTTCACTTGCCCCTTGGAGACAAATTGCTGATTTTAGTTTTCACTTCCATCTGAGACGGTTGCGCTGAGTCTTCACTCCTTGATTCTTCCCACTGCGAATCTAATGGTAGTGTATTCTCTTTACCCTAATAGAGTGCAGCTTGGCATTAACTTACCAGTCAATCCCATTTGTATACAGGCATCTGGCTATTATTAACACGATTGTGACGCGTCCTGGCGGGGGGGGGGGGGGGGGGGGGGGGGGGGGGGGGGGGGGGGGGGGGGGGGGGGGGGGGGGGGGG
>JANHJO010006674.1:62411-72427 GCA_032468235.1 Pseudoxyrhopus heterurus | reverse complement strand
GGGAAGTCAAGAGTATATAGGCAAAAAGATGACGGATTTTGTAAATAGAATATGTATATAATAGTTATGGTGTAAGAGGGAGAGGTCGAGGGAAATGATTTAAATATTCAAAACCAGTGAAATGATTTATAATTGAATAAGGTTTGAGAGTATAAATGATCTGCTTCATAAAATCTCAATAGACAAATGTACAATTTACATGTTTATATATTTGTATGTTATGTATTGTTTGTTAATGTTTGTTTTAAAACTGAATAAAGCTTTTCTATAAAAAAAACAACCTAAACAAAGAACTATCAAAAAGAAAACAACAACTCCAACACTGACAGGGCAAGCAATTTGTATGTAGACAGAGAGCAAACCCCACTACCTTTAGCACTGACAATGTTAACTATCAGGGTAATGAAATGTCTGCAAGAAAATAACCAAGCTCAGAGAGCAAGGACTCCACCACAAAAGTGCTTCCAGATAAAGAGGTATCATCATTTCCAAATAAATAGATTTCATTTATAGATTTTATTTGGTGAATCTTTGCAAGCCAAGATGGATGAGTCAGAATCATAGGAAAAAAAACAGGGCTTGGTAAACTCTAATGAGTTCTCCAGCTGCAAATATAAATGACAGATGGCACTTTTACAAACTTTAGCTGTTTCAAATGTTGTGAATGGACCTATCATCTGGCAGCTGATTGGTATTGTGGGACTTGACAAAAGAGTTTAATGCTCCTTAATGGATGGAACCCCATCTCCATCCTTTGAGAATGTATTAGCCTTCAGCCAGAAGTGGGGCAGAAATTGTGATTGATGTGTATGTGAAGGAAGTCCAGGAGAAGACTAATAAATTAAACCAGCCACAGTAAACCTATTTCCTCAATAAAGAAGGTAATGTATTGAGAATAGTTGACAAAGATAGTATCAATGTAATTGAAACTTCCAAGAATCTTCTCCAGTTAATCCAGCAGAGAGTTTGGAAAGGGCAGGGGGCCAGAGGTGGTATTCAACCAGTTCTGACAGGTTCCGGAGAATCGGTAGCAATAATTGGAGAACCGGCAAATACCACCTCTGATTGGTCGACCACATAGCCATGCCCACCAAGCCATGCCCACAGAACCGGTAGTAAAAAAAATTGAATCCCACCACTACAGGGGGCCCATAGTGTACCAGATGTTAACAATGCCAAAAATGTATTCATGGAATCAGATGGATCAATTTGAACATCAGCATTTATGATATAGCAAAAAAAAAAAAAAGTCAGCACTCTTTCAACTAGCATTTCCCAACCTAGTGTTTTCCAGGTATGCTGGGTCTAAAATGTTCCCTAAATACTCACTTGCTTTGAAATATATTTGGAGTTGTCCCAACATGTAAGGAGAAATATGGTTGGAGAATATCGCTCTAGACTTTCCTTCAGTGCTGAATTTAACAACAGCATTCAAGAACAATGGAAATAAAATATTTTAGGTTGTTGTGATATTAAAGAACTGTCAACCCTGAACTGGTTGAGGCCATTTTGGAGGCTTCAGGGTTGCCATAAGGAAGAAGAAGGGAGAGGGAGGGGGGAAATAGCTGGGGTTTTGGGGGAACATTACTTGGAATGCTGACAAGAACAGACTTAGGTACACCCTCTACAGGTTGTAAGTTTGGAGTCCCAGTTTTGTTGTTATTGGAGCTCCTGCTTCACCTCATGGAGATATTCTCCACTATCTCATCAGTCTCAGACAGTTAAGCACAGCTTCTTCCATCTATCCAAGAAGATGGATTCTGCCTCATTAGATGGCTCCTCCACACTATAACGGTTGAAGTCTAGTCCCTATAATTTCAAGGAGATGGATGTAGATCATGTAGGTGAATTAGGACAGCTGCCAATAAGAAGCAATGCAGGGGCAAAGAAATGATTTGTAGCTTGGTACTTAGGTTTCTAAGGATGCTATAATATTCTAATTATGGAGCTGGGGCTGTGCATTATAACCTCAAATCCTCTGCTCTTTAGCTGTTGGACTAGGCCTGAAGACAGGCTATAATCACTTTTGGCTGAATATTTTTACACACATTTGTGCAATAAGATAGCAGTCTACAACCTTTCCGGCTTTGAGAACCAGCAGGGGGGGATGTTTCTGTGTGAGTGTTGGGCAACTGCATGCACCCAGCTCCACCACTTCCGCGGCCTGGTTCTGAGTGGCCCTTGGCCCATGGGTTGGGGACCCCTGCAATAAAGTACCAAACACAGTGTTTCCTGTTTACACGAAGCATTGTAACTATGTTCAGCAGAATTTTTATTTATTTATTTATTTGTATCCACCTTTATTTTATTTTTTTACAAATAACTCAAGGTGGTGAATGTGTCCAGCACACTTTCCTCCTCCTATTTCCTCACAACAACAATCCATGTGAGGTGGGTTGAACCCAGAGATAGGGACAGGCCCAAGGTCACCTAGCTGGCTTTCATGGCTAAGGTAGGACCTGAAGGTGTACTTATGACCTTTATTCATGCTTATTACAATTTTCCCTTTTCGCCACAGTTAGAATTTTATAATACTTAAGGAGGAGTAGAAAGAATGTATAATTTGAAAGCTTGGAGATAAACTATAGATGAAATGTGAAGGTTTTCCGGCACAGCCTCAAACTCCTAGTAATTAAAATCAAAACTTGTCCAACATTTTTCTCACATCAGCTGTCTGATTTTAATGGTTTCTTGGGCTACGTTATTTTTTCTTTTTTTCTAATGTGTATGGTAGACTATTTTTATAACTGTTCTTTTTTCTTGTTTTGGGTTAGGCTAATTTCTAAAGTCCAACGTAACATTTATTGATTTGATTTTTAATTTATGTTTCAATGTGTGAAATACATAACTGAATATAACTTCCACTTCCTAGAACTAAATTTTGGATCAGTGAAACATCCCAAATACAGAATCTTTTACTTTGTGACTTGACTCAGTCTTGTAAAACTGCACAACTAGAAGTGAATTAATACAATGAGTGCCTGATACGTGTTAACACTCTTCAAACGGTTGAAAAGAAACTCGTGTGGAGAATGGATGGATCTTACCTTGAGGGCAGGTATTCAAAAGGGCGGGTGCTTCAGCAGAAAACGCTCTCCTCCTGCGTCCTGTTGGATGACATTTCGTTCTTGATGAGACTCAGAACTTTCCTTTTCTGCCAGATCTGATCTGTTGGGCTGATGTGATTGGGCTGTGGTGGTCCCTGAACTACCCTGGTCCCATTTGTCATTAAATGGCCGTGATTGGCTCATTTTACTCATGCGGCTGGGCAATATCAAGCTTAAGGATTCTGTAAATGTGATTTTAGCCATCCAAATTGGGGACAGGTACACCTTCCTAGCACTGAGAATATTCAAAGCCCTGAAATCTATACTTCTACTAATTGAAGTGTGTTTATACTGTTGGAAGGAAAAAAAATCCATCTGGTTCAGTTCCAAGCTGGGAGAAAGATGCTAGAAACAACATGGAGGCTGATTGGAAAGAAAGTTTATTGAACAGAACCACAAAGACAGTGATTCTGGGTTAGCTGAACAAGTGATTGAATGAGTGGATGGATCTTTATAGGTTTCTGTGATTTTGAAGTTTGAGCTTTCTGGGGTTGGTGCAATGAAGGGGCTTGTGTTCTGAAAGGATGTTGGGCAATTCCTATTGTGGCTATTGGCTTTCGTCCTGTGTTGGATCTTGGGTGAGGGGCCGCTTGTTCTAATCCTACCCTTCTGCCTTTGTTAGGTGTCAAACCTTGCTGCAAGGAGTTCCGAAATAGCCTGTCTTGAATGGATTTCTGCCTATTTAAATAGTTGTCTTCCTCTTTCAATAAGCTCCTTATCTCTTAAATGCTGGCATCTGCTGTGGGCTATTAAGAAGGACTTGGGGGCTGCTTTCTGCCTCTAAAAACATGTTTCTCCATTTCTCCATTAGGGAAATATAATATTCTGCCTTTTTTAATATTTCCCAAAATATTTCATTCTTCTGAGGTGGGGGGCTTCCCGCAATACCACTGCTAAAATAGAGATAGATTTCATTACTTTTAAATCTCTTGTTCAGAAAACTATAGAAGAGGAGGGGGAAGAGCAAGAGGTAATTAAACGTGACAGCATTTTCTGAAGAATTTTATCAGAGTGCATAAAAGAGACTGATTTAATTTAAGTGAAAGAATTCATATTTATTTTTTACTTTATTTATTTTGTCAAAAACATATATAGTTATATAAAAGTGGGAAAACATAGAACATGAACAAGAATTATATATAGGTAATTAAGGGTAACAGTAGGACAGGGACGGTAGGCACGCTGGTGCACTTATGCACTCCCCCTTTAGGGATTCTTTAAGTATGGTGAGAGGTCCACAGTGGACAGCATGCTTACTAAGTATTGCTCATTTTCAGAAGCAGTTTGCAGGTTGTGCTTTTCCAGTTGTTTTTGATGCAGTTTACACTGAATTTGTAGCAAACGAAGAGTCTAAGGATAGGGTGGTAATACTTACTATCTTTTAAAAGGAATCATAATATCCCAAGCATGTATTGTTTTCTCTGTAATTCACATTCTGCAAAGTGAAGTCATTCTACACAGTAACAGTCTTCTTGCTGTAATGTCACGGACACTACAGTGTGTTTGAATATAAATTAAGTTGCACTCTGGCCAGCTAAGATGGTATATCACAAATGGTTTATTTTATCTAAAAAAAAAAATGTTGGTGTCAGCGCTGTACCCTGGCAAGCAACTTTCTTTAATGATTTTCATGTATGCAGCTGCAAAGCATTTATTCGTTTTCACTAAATAAGAACAATGAATGTTTTCTTCCGTCCAGCATTTGTTCAGTACAGTGAGTTGATAATAATAATAATGGCATTTTCCAAAGCCAATCCTCTTAAAACATAGTGTTCCTCGCTTCTTTTAACTAAGGCAGATAGCAAAGCCAAAACTATATTTCAGTTCTTAATTACCTAGGTTTGCCTTCCATTTTAGATAAAACCGCTGCCATCATGTCTAGCCTATTTAATATAGTGTAATATTTCTTTTTCTGGCCTCAAAATGGGGGGGGGGATATTGGATTACTTTAAAAACCCACGCTTGAACCTGCCTTTCCATAAAAACAGAAGACCTTTTGGTTGATCGTTGCCATCTCCCATACTTCAGTTGACTTCAGATGAATTATAGGACACTGTAAACTGACATACTAGCAGAGGTAATATTATCACCTTGTTCAGAATTGAACATATTTTATCAACAAGACAATACATGAAGCTTTCAGATACATGAAGCTTCTTGGATGAGAAGCGAAATGTCTTCAAGGAAAAAATACAAAGTCCAGTTGCTGATCGGAAAAAAAAACACTTTTGGGACAACCATAACCTGGATGACTGAGAATCTCCATAGGTTACACTTCTAGGTCAATGTTTCTCAGGTTTGACAACTTTTAAGATGTGTGGATTTCAACTCCTGCTGGCTGGGGAATTCTGGGAGATGAAGTCCACACATCTTAAAAGTTGCTGAGATTGGGAAAGACTAGAAACCAAGAGACACTGAGTTCTTGTCTTGCCTTAGATACAAAGGAAGCTGAGTGAGACTTAGGAAAAAGGCAATGCAAACCATTTCTGGGGGGGAAAAAACCAAAACCTTGCCAAGAGTCTTGTTTAGTAGAGGGTCAGGAGTCAACAAGGTAGAAAAAACACCTAAAAGGGAATAAGTCCTTTGGAATGCTGATACTAATGCTGATACCATTCACATTCACTAATAACTCAACCAAAGCTCTCCCTGTCCTTCTTATTTTCCTCCTTCTCTCTTCTCTCCATCTGCGTCCTATATTTCTCTACAGGTGTTGTCCTCTTCCTGCCTTTAGGCTTCCCATTCTTGAGAAAATGTGGAAGTGGTTATTTTCTTCAAAAGATTAATTGCTGCGCAGGCAACAGCTTGAAGTTAGCTGGTATTTTCCTACAGTGGCATCTGAGTATTCCACTTTATAATAATACTCTATTAGTACAAATCAAGGCTTTGTAACAACACGGAGGGGGATGCTGCACAATGTTAATCTTCTACTGATTTGTTTACAGTTGCTATTTTCCAGCCTCTCAAGTTTCCGAGCAGTCAGTTGGATGTCTTTATGTTGGCTTGAACACTCCTGCTGAATCTGCCATCTTAGAGCTCTGTGAAGCTGCAGGTTTAGAGACAAGAATAGAGACATTCAGCAGGGCTTCTTTTCTTGGTTGTGGATCAGCTCAAAGCTTCTTGGTCTCCAGTGGAAATAGGGCTGTATGCCTAATCCCATTCTTCCGCAGGAGACCTTACCTCTCTGAAGCTGGTCTCCAACAATGTCCCACTGATGCTACTGGTTGGCCAGTACCATCAATTCTGAATTGATCCTTGGAAAATCCATCTGGATTTTTACATATTTACCTGAGGTCATTTACATTTGCAGACCAGAAGAAGCAGCTTTCAGAAAGGAGTAACTTTAGCTTTGGCTTTATTGAGAATCTGTTAAAATATTTATTTATTTATTGTTTACATTTCTATACTGCTTATCAGGGCTTTACAGCCCTCCCTAAGTGGTTTACAGAAGTAAGCATATATTGCATATTGCCCCCAACAATCTGGGTTCCTCATTTTATCTACCTCGGAAGGATGGAAGGCTGAGTCAACCTTGAGCCTGGTGAGATTCGAACTGCTAAATTGTAGGCAGCTGTCAGCTACGTACTAATTACTAAGTACTGATAAGTAATGCTCTTAACTGCTGCACCATCAAGGCTCTATGATGTCCTTCTTCTCCACGTTCTAGCTATGTAATCTATACCAGTGCTTCCCAACCTTTTGGGCACCAGGGACCGGTTCTGTAGAGATAAATTTTTCCATGGACCAGAGGGGGCATGGTTTCATGTGCTGCCTGCAACCCATGGATGGGGCTTCGCTTGTTGGCATAGACTGGTTTCTGGCATGCCGTGGCCTAGTCCCGGTCCACAGATCAGAGGTTGAGGACTCCTGATCTATACTAGCCATTGTAAAAAAAAAAAATCACTCATTTCAGCACCCTCCTGTTTTATGGTGCCTATCTTCTTTTTCAGCAGACATCAAGGATTTTATACTGCCAAAGATAACTGACCAGGTTATGTCCCTGTTGGGCTTTGGAGGACACTAACTTTGGTGGTACATATTTGCTTTAATGTTTATTTTATGCCCCTCAAGTTTCTTCCTCACCTTTTGTTTCTCAGTTACTCTAATCTCCTTTAATCTTATCAGGAACAAATTACCTGAGCCTTGCCAGCCTAGAGAAAAGCAACATTTATATGTAGAAAGATTGCTTGTTACCACTACCAATTGTTTCTAATTGTTTCATTTTATTAAAGGAACATTTCATTCTTGAATGGAAAAAATATTGATTTTCATGTGATCATTTATTTCAGCTTTCTGCAGCTAGGAATCCTCCAATTTGATCATTGTGAATAACAGAAATCAAGGTTCATTTTCTCTGGGTGGTAAGGGTTAGAGTCTCCAGGTAAAATGCATTTGGAATGCTTCTAAGGCTTCAGGTTTGTCAGATGTTTGCAATTTCCATCCCTGAGCCAATGGCTTCCTTCTTGTAGCCCACTCATTTTACCCATCCCTTTGCTGACCCCACACTCCTCTGCGATTCCAATCGTCTTTCAAACTGTACCCTGCATGTTGCATTGTAGCCTGGGACTCTCTAAATACAGAGGTCTTCAAACTTGACAGCTTTAAGAGTTGTGGACTTCAATTCCCAGAATTCCTCCTCCAGTCATGTTAGCTTGGGAATTCTGGGAGTTGAAGTCCACAAGTCTTAAACTTGCCAAGTTTGAAGACCCTTGCTCTAAAAGGAAAGTGGGTGGGCATTGCAGATGGATGTGATTGGAACCTCCCAGCTAAACATTTCTGCCTTTTATTGCCTTAATTTTTTTTCCTGCCTGCAAATGTGGGATGCAGGCGCAAAAACATGGCTGAAGTTCCCAAAGCATTCTTTTTCCTAAGGGTGGAAAAAAAAATCAGAGCTGAGCCATATATATTTCAGGGCAATAATCACTTAGATACAACATATGATAATCATTAATATGTTCCATTGCTGTGGTGGGAAAAATCTCTTTCTGGTAGGGCTCAGTAACTTTTTATTGCAACCTCTTGGTTCAATCACAGAATTTTACAGAGGATCTCAATGACATTACATATTTGTAATTCTCCTATATTTTTCCATACTTCCTCTCTTATTGTACACTTACAGAAAGCCTGTTAAGGAGGGAATGAAAGGATAGCTTAAAATTCCTTTCAACTAGAAATTACTTTTCAAAAGATGGGATAATAGCACTAGGAGGTATTGATCCAGAAATATCCTTGAAGACCCAGTTTTCTTGCAAACAATAGTTGGACTGCCAAAACAATTGGACATTCTCCTATATTGGGAAATATTTAACATATATTTTTGCATATCCTTCATCTTGGGTTTTTTGTTGTTGCTGCTGTTTGGGAAATAAAGCCTTCCTATGGAATATATTGGATTTATTTCCCTGTAAAAATATCAACGCTGATGGTAAACATACCACTAAACTCAATGAAAGCAATAATGAAATGAAACACAATAGTGTGTGGGACATCCAAGCTGCATTTTAAGCTATATCTTCAGTAAATATTGATATTTGTTTTATAGAGGAGTTCACCATTGACCAATCTCTTTATTAGGACCAATTAAAATGCCACAATAGTGAGTATCCACCGTCTTCACATTTTCATATTAATATTCCATTGACTGATTTATTGAGATTTTGTGGCCACCTCTCTCATATAATGATCGCAACAATCAATAAAAACAGAAATAATAAAAACATGTTGGGGGGAATGCATTTATCAGGCTGCTCTGATCATGAAGGCTCTTGCTTATTCTAGAAATAATTATGAAATGATATGACAGGCTAATAGCACCTTCTCCCAATCTTCTCATCTGAATGTCACTGGACGGAGAGACGCTGCTATACATAATAATAAAATATACTGAAAAACAACAACAACAAATGCAGTAAATGCCAGTCTTGAGGAAAATCAACCCATTACCTAATTTTTAAAAAGCACCTTCCATTATGCTTTTATAACTGAAAATTAATCCTCAGAATTCATTAGTATCACTACATTAAACAGGTTGCTGTCATTTGTTACATTAACAAAATCTAACATGCCTGGTTCCTGCCACAAAATTACAGGCAAAGACAGAACATTTACGAGGCAAGAACAAGCTCTGATCCAGAGCCACTTCTGAGCAATTTCATGGACAGCTTGCATCAGGATGATAACATTGTGTGTATCGTTCTGCCTTCCATAATGTAAAGTGTCATTTCGCAGCTAGCAAATCAGAAGGCTTGAAAGGGGAAGCTATTCATCAATGGTCAGATGTGAACAAATATTTACAAATGAATAAATGGACAGAAATAGATGTTTAACCATAGCAAAAATGGTGGCTTATCTTGTCAGAAACAGCCCAACTATGTAAACAAACCAGAAAGCATTGTAGTCATAAGCTCAGTATTTGCATTTATTTCTTAAAACTGAGAAGGGAAAAACTTATCTAAGGCACCGCTTGAGAGCCAATTTGGTGTAGAGATTAAGGCATCAGGCTAGAAACCTGGAGACCATGAATTCTAGGCCTGCCTTAGACACAAGGCCAGCTAGTTGACCTTGGGCCAGTCACTTTCTCTTAGCCCTAGAAAAGAAGCAAGCTTTCTCTCAGCCCTAGAAAAGGGCAAACCACTTCCGAAAACCCTTGCCAAGAAAACTGCAGGGACTTGTCCAGGCAATCTCCAAGATTTGGACCTGATTGAATGAAAAGGGGGGTGAGAGGGAAGGCATAGATAGGGGACTGCCCAATCCACAAGTGAAGCCCAGCAGTCTTCAATTGCTAGAAAAGTATGCCAGCATAAATTCTGCTGCCCCACCAGTTGAATCCTATTCTGCCTTGGTAAGAATCCTGGTGAGTGGTACAATCCCTAAATTTGTAATGCGATATTTTGGAAAAACTCCTCTTTGTGG
>JANHJO010006674.1:29428-46187 GCA_032468235.1 Pseudoxyrhopus heterurus | reverse complement strand
GATAAATTTTTTCTCTCTCTCTCTCTCTCTCGCTCCCTCCCTCCCTCCCTCTCTCTCTCTCTCTCTCCTAGCTAGCTAAATAGATGATGATAGATAGATAATATAGATATTAAAAAAAATTTGCTGCCCATTTCACTACCTAAAGATGTCCCTGCTAAGAAGATCATGCTTTGAAAACATGCTTCAAAACATTGAAAGGATGTAACACAAAAGGAAAAGGCTTATTCTTCATTATCACAGAGAGTAGGATGAAAAATTATGTACCTAAGTTGCAGGAAGGCAAATTTTGATTAAATGGTAAGGGAAAAACAAAATGGTAAGCAACAACACAATATGTTCATATGTCTACCAAGTGGACTCTCTTGCAAACTTAGTAGCTTTTAAAATTGAATCTAAGCAGTAAGAAATAACAGCTGCTCTGTTCTGCCAATTTGGGAGCCTTAGGCTGCTGTCTGGGAGGTTTGGTGTTCGAGAGGTACGGATCTTAATCTTATCTGAACTTACTTGAACTTAAACTTATGATTCTCTTTCCAATGTGCTCTTTGCTCTCCCAATCTAGTATAAAACCTGAGATAGATTAGAATGTAATGAACTCGGGGAATTCTGGAATTCTGAATTAGATTGAAGAATTGATCCTTCACAAACAGTATTGTGTTAATCAGGATCATTGCAGCTGGATAAGCATACAATTAAATTTTGCTTAGGTTTAGCAGGTGGCTGAATCGTGCTAGGATATGATTTGCTGCTGTAATTGTGGTTTGGGAAGAATGTTCTTCTTAGTTACGCACAACGGAAAATTAAAACCGTTGTTATTGAGCTAAATTGAGCTAAAGACCGGGAAAAACAAGTGATGTCATGTTGTAGGAACAGGAAAGATACATGAGGATGGTCAGCTACAAAACAATGCAAGTTTACATATTATGGGTAAAGGCAGAATTTGCTGTTTTCTCACCCATTAGCTTTGTGACCTCATCACATCGACAAATCAAATTGGCTACAAGATGATATGATAATCCCTGAGTGGTAGCTGGCATTCTCAGGAGGAATTTTCTAAGTTTAGCACCCACACTCCAGAGAAAGAACATTGCAAATCGGAGTAAACAAACGCATAAAGTAAAGCAACAAAATCAACCCTAAAAGGCCTCAGGGTTTTTTTCTCTCCAATTGTTTTTGTAGGGAAATAGCTGGCACATCTCTATATTTTTATTTTCCTTTCCCACATTTGGAATTCATCAGTCATTCTGATAGGGTGCCATTCTTCAAAGTAATTTGAATGAATATATGAGTTTTAGATCTTGGAAAAAAATGCATTAAAGGGTCCTTCAGAGAATATAGAATGCATTGTTTGTTCTTCTGTTTGGGCAATATGAACAAGCAATGTATATGTATGTATCTGTTTTGTCAAGACAGGTAACCAAAGTATGGATGGAATCAAAGTCAGGTGAGGGGCACGTATGCCCTGAAATGCAAAGCTGTCTACCCTATATTTTCTTTTCCATTCATTTATCTTGAGCATGGATCACTTTTTAAGACAATACAAATGGCCTTCTGGGCACATGAAAAACAGTCCAGAGAGCCAATTTATGATTGATTGTTGGATAGCAGTTATATAGGTAAATATTCTTTCCATGATCCTTAACCTGGTCTTTCTGGTCTTCCAAGGGTGACCTTGTTGCCATTATAACTGAGTCTATCCATCTTGCTGCTAGTCATCCTCATTTTCGCTTTCCTTCTGCCTTTCCCAGGGTAACAGAAAGCTTCTCCAGAAAGCTCGGCCTTTTCATAATGTGTCTGAAATAGGATCATTTGAACCTGCCCATTTATGCCTCAAGTGAAAACAAATATCTGGCGATACTTACTAGAGTTATCACGTGGTAAGATGGGCGGCCAATAAATTTGATAAATAAAATAAATAAATAAACTTGTTTCTTTACTTGCTTGTCTATGGCATTCTCAGCAGTCTTCTCCAACACCAAAGTTCAAAGCATCAATATTCTTTCTATCCTGCTTCTTCAAAATCCAACTTTGACTCTTCCATAGATTGTCACAGAGAATACCATGATTTGTATGGTTTTGATCTTTGTAGGTATAGAGACACCAGGGTATTTGAATGTCTTTTCCAAGATTTCCATGGTTGCTGTACCAGATCTGCAGAATATTTCTTGACTGTCTGTTCATTTACTTTTGGTGGTTGATCCTAAAATGCAAAAGCTATCCACCACTTCAATAACTTCATTGCTAATTCTAAGGCTAGTTCTACTCTTTGTTGTTAGTTTGGACTTTATAGTAGTCCCATTTTTTCCACTGTGCTTCTTTATTTTTATTACCAGAGCTTGCAGATCCTTTGCATTTTTGTCAGTCAGAGTATAGCATAGATTATTGATGTTTCTTCTTCCAATTTTAAAACCACACTCACCTTCTTTCAATCCAGCTTCCCTTAATATATATTCAGTATATAGATTCAATAAATGAGTAATTAACCTTGACATAATCCTTTATCAATCTGGAGCCAGTATGTTTCACCATGTTCTGTCAAAACAAATATCGACATGTATGTTTTTCATAAGGACAATGAGATTCTCTGGGATTCCCATTTTTTGAAAAATATGCTACAGCTTGATATGATCAACACAATCAAAGGCCTTTATATATTCAATGAAGCAGATAGTGACTTCCTTTTTGATATTCGTTGGCTTTCTCAATTATCCAGTGTGCATCAGCAATTATGTCTCTTTTCTAAAGCCAGCTTGAACATCTGGCATCTCGTTTTCCACATAAAGCTCTAATCTGTGTTGGATGATCCTAAGTATTATTTTGCTAGCATGTGAAAATAAGGATATGGTAGAATAGTTTGCACACTCTGTCAAGTCTCCGGATTTTGAAATTGGAATGTAAATTAACCTCTTCTGATCTGTCGGTCACTGTGTTGTTCTCCAGATTTGCTAGTGTAACTTTAAGGTTTTTTTATGACCTTGACTGATTCTTCTTCTGTTGCTTGTCATATTTCAGTGAGTATCAAGGAGAAACTGGCTAATCCAGGGTGAGAAGTGAAATAGGGAATTAGTTTGGAATCCTTGCATGCATAAGAAGATAAGATCTGACCCACCCCACCTGCTCGAATGCCACTGAACCTTAACTAGTCTGAACCAGATGCAAACCACCAATCTGAGAAGATTCCTGTGTTATAGGCATGAGCAATAAAACACCTGATTGAACCCTTTGTGTTTGGGTCTAATTGTTTGCACCTGACAGTGAGTATTACACCAGTTCCTGTAGCCTTTTGACTTGATAATAACCACAGTGGTGATCTGATTTCAACTTCTAGTTTAGAGGTACTCTAGTCTAGTTTGAATAAGGAATATCTTCTAAGGCAGGGGTCTCCAACCTTGGCAACTTTAAGACTTGTGGACGTCAACTCCCAGAATTCTGGCTGAGGAATTCTGGGAGTTGAAGTTCACAAGTCTTAAGGTTGCTAAGGTTGGAGACTCCTGTTCTAAGGTATCTTGGAAGTTGATGCCTTTAGTTTATAATGAGGGGTTCTTGGTACTCTCTGAGTCGGTTGTTTTCTTACAGACACTTTATTACCCAAACTAGGTAACAACATCATGGGGTTTGCTCGCAATTTATATTCTAGTTACTTGCCCTGTCGGTGTTGGTAGGGAGTGGTCTTGGAGGTTCTTTGGGCTGTTTACTTACAAAGAACCTCTAAGACCATTCCCACCAACACTAACATGGTAAGCAACTAGAATATAAATTAGAATATGGGCTTTCTTTTTCATTCTTTGTCTCCAGCTTCTTTTCTTTAATCAATTGACTGAGTTTAGGTATTCATAGAATCATAGAATGTAAACAGTGGAAGGGACTTGATCCAGTGTTTCTCAAGTTTAGCAGTGGATTTAAAGTGGACTTTAAATCTACCAGAATTCCTCAGCCAACATGGAAGTTGAAGTCCATATGGTTGAAAAACACTGATCTGATCTAATTTAATTCTTTCCCAATGCATCTCCAACAGAAAGCCATCCACCCTCTGTTTAAATACCTCCAGTGAGAGGTATTTAATAAGATAGCCTGTTTCATTAGGAAATTCTTCCTGATGTCCACTAAAAAAAACCCCATTGTTTCTTGTCCTTTCTCTTGAAACAACTCTGAACAATTTTGCCCTGCCTTACAGTACAGATCTTGTTACCTGAATAGATATTTTTGACTTCTTATAATCTTATCAATGTCTCCTGATAAATATTTCTCTCGGGGCCTCTATCATCTTGGCTGATCTCCTCTGGATATGTTCCAGTTTATCAGTGTACTTGGAGTGCAAGAGATATTTTAGGTGCATTAGGATCAATGAATAATAAGGAAAAAAGCGATCTTGATAAAATGCTTTTATTGATACAGGTTAAGATTGTATTTTATGTGGCAGCTGCATCACATAGTTGGCTCATATTCATCTTGTGATCCACGAAATTCTTTGTGCATCCTATGTTGTTGTTGTTCTTCAGTTGCTGAGTCATGTCTGACTCTTTGTGACCCATGGACCATAGACACCAGTCCCCCTCTGTCCTCCACTGCCTCCCAAATGAATTGTTTGCCAAATTCACGTTCATTGCATCAGTGGCATTATCTAACCATCTCATCCTCTATCATCCCCTTCTACTTTTGCTTTCCTTCTTTCCCAACATCAGGGTCTTTTCCAATGAGTCCTCTCTTCTCATTAGGTAGCCAAAGTATTTGAGCTTCAACTTCAGTATCTGTTCTTCAAAAGAGCAGTCAGGGTTGATCCTATACTTCGATGTTTCTTTCACAAGTGTGGGACCTTGCATTTGTCCCCAGTGAAATTCTTCATGCTGGTTTCAGCCAATTGTCAAAGCTTGTCAGAATCTCCTAAACCTTGATGAACTCATCTAAAGTTTTTCCTGTGCTCCATATCTTTGTGTCTTCTATAAATTTGGTAATATTTATGTACTGCCCAGTGAGGAAGACCTCGTCCTATGAAAACTGAGCGTATGGTTTCTGCAGCAACCATTTTCTCTGAGAATTACAGCGGCCCAGAGAGTCGTAAGCAAACTAGCAACTGGAATTCTGAGTAAAAGCTTGTATGCATTCTCCTCTCTGAACTGTGGATTTCAGCCCCTCCTTTTCTTCCAGCCTTCATTCATTTCTCTGTCTGTTGCATCTTTTAAGCAAAAAAGAAAACAAAAAACAGCTGCCCTGTTCCCTTTTCAAAGACGCATGCAAAAGTACGGTAATTGCTAAAAAGAGCCTTCCTGTTCTTTTATACTCCATCACTTTCCTTTCTCATTGCCAGTTGTTCGGTATATAATTATGCCTAAAATGTTCTTTGGTATTAACTCAAATCCTCAGTGCTATTTGATGCTCATTTTTCAATTTGGTTTTCTCAAGTATTTTTCATTGCCTTCGGGCTCTTGTCATCATTTACATATTCCTTCTGTTTCCCAGATCTATGCTTTTTAAGACTCTCATTTTTTATCCTTGCTATAGTTTTCTCCCTCTCTCATTCTCCTGCTATTGACTTTTCTTTTCCTGCATGATGACAAATACTGCAGGCATTTTATTGGGACAAGGAGATATTGCAAAATCTTCTTTCACAATGGTTGGCTTTTAAGACTGTGTTTATTTCATGTACATTTTCTCAGCCTAATTTCTTGGGAAGGGGAGTGAAAAGACAATTTATTTGAAATGGTAGTAAGAGCACTATTTTAATCTGAAAACGTTTGGCAACAGTCACATCAGGCATAATGTCTTATATTCCTAAATTTATAGCAGCTACTACAGACATGTGGCTATTCTAATTATTTGCTTGGATATCAGACAAAACAAAATGGTAATTATATTAAAAAGGTAGTTTATTGCCTTGTGTTTAACACTCTGGAGATTGGCTGGTTTGGGATTTGCTGCTTGATTCTTAGCTTAGTTTTAATATTTTTCCAGGAATGACTGTTGGCAATGAATATCATCAGTTGAGTTAAGTGAGGGAAAAGTCTTGTTATCTAGTTGTAACTGTATTTCTAGCTCAAAAGGGTAGCAAATAGGAGTTTCAGGCAGATGCTGATCTGAAAAAACCTGATTTAAAAAAAAAATCTGATGAGATGAGGCCATCTAGGGATCGGATATTTCCAAGTTAAAGGTCATCACAATGGGCCATTGTTTATTTAGCTCATTTATAGAGAACAGAGAAATGACTGTCAGCTAATCCATCTTCCTCATCTCAAAGCCTTTAAGCTAGTCATGTATGCATGTACAAAAAAATAAAAGCACTCTTTTGCATGAGAATTGTAGTAAAATCCATGTATACAAAGATTCAAGTGAAAAGCTAATGCAATCTACTGCCAGTCATAAAAAAACACGAACCTCTGCTTGCATTTGGGACAAATCGGACAAAGGGCCTTTCTTGTCCAACATTTTGTTCCTAAAAGCTGGCAAGCAGATAACGTAAGAGACTCACAAGCAGACTAAGGAAGCTCTGCCAGAACTGTTACCTATCCCTGTCATATATCCTTCTCATTTTTTTTTTAAAAAAAATACTCAGATAGAATTGCTCTCAGGCTGGCAACGGAATTGGGCTGCAAAAAGGAGGAGGAGAATACGTACTGAACACATGTGAAAGACTGAATTTTTATGGCGTTGGTTTATTTGGAAACTGCTTTGCTTTTTTGTCTCAGTGCTTAATTAAATATCCACTGAAACAGTAACTTGAAGTTCTTGCATACTACAGTCTTTGACTGAATCACTTTGGCTCCCTTCCTCACAGTTTTGTCCACGGCAGAATATGCTTATTACCCAAAGCTGATGGCTGCCTTCCATGCGCTATAATATTTACTGGTGTTTCAGAAGTCTTTGTACCATAGTTTAAGATCAGTAAACACTGGATAAAATTCAAGGGATTCAAGGGATTGTTAAACTGTTATTGCTGGCTACAGGAAAGTCACCCTCTTTGATTTATTTTCATTTCTCATTTGACCCAAGAGGCTAACTGCTACTCGGAGATCGATGGACATGACTTAGCTGCACAAGGATCTCTGATATCTGATGAATGGGGCAAGTAATATAGATTTAGAGCAGCAACGGTTGGGGAATACACAGCTGTGGAATCAGAACAGCAACCGAACATCTTCGCAGAACCAAGGGGAAGACCACAAAATCAAGGGAAGGTCTAAGAGGATGCACTGGGTTGGGTTCTGTTAGAACTCAATGAGCAAAATAGATACAGTTTTAATTTTGAAATAGGACAATTAAACATGTGTTCAGGATGGTAGATGAGAAGCCAGATTCTAGCTTGTTAGGCAGTCAGTGCTCCAGAGTGAGATCTTGCTGCCTTTCCTCATTTAATTATTGATTTATTGAAATGATTTATATGGCTGCCCATCTTAAGCAACTCTGGGTGGCTCATAACAACAACAACAAAAACCCAATAAATAAAACAATCATAAAAAACAGCAAAGCAATAAACCAAAAAAAACATGCACCATCATTGTTCCCGTTGGGGTGTTCCGCAGAAGGTTAAACTACCCTCTTTCCATACCTTCTACCTATACAATCCCAGAGCCTCAGTAAAAAGCCAGGTCTTCATGGCCTTTTGTAAGGCTAGAAGGGAAGGGGCTCATCCAATAACCAGTGGGAAAGTGTTTTACAAGGGAGGGGAAGTCATGAAAAAAGGCACATTTCCAAGGTCCCCCTAGATGACAAGATTCCAGTGAACAGGCCTGGAGCATTTATTTATTTATAGTATTTATAGGCCGCCCCGCTCCCGAAGGACTCCGGGCAGCTTCCACCCTACCAGAATATTCTTAGGTAGAGAGGTGGTCTTGCAAATAACTTGGTCTTGTGCCATGTACAACTTTAAAGGTAATAACTGACACCTTGAATTACACCTGTAAGAAAACCAAGAACCAGTGTGACTAGCACAACACACTCATGGCTGTATTTGCACATTTTCACAATAAATTCATTAAAATAAATCTCTCAACAGTGAGGTGGATGGGCATATAAATTAAATAAATGTTGGCTATTGGTTGGAGGATGGTGAAAATGGATTCTTCTTTGAACAGTGATCATTAATCTAAAGTAGTATCTCTTTCCAGATCTATTTACTTGGATTTATATAATCTTGGCTGAGCTTTGATTGAAATCAATTGATTCTTCGATATCCAACAGGTTTCCCCAGCAAATGAGGGGAGACAGTGGGCACAGGAGAAAAGTCATTTTCATTAGTAATGTGTTGTCTGTTCATAGAGAAGTGTAGCTGACCACTATGTTATTTCTATGCCAGGTACATTCAGAGTAGAAAACATCTTTTAAACATTTATTTGTTTACCATATTACTAGAACTCTGATTTCAGCTTTGTGGTGGTTTGCAAACATGCAAGATCCATGGAAACATAAAATTGAAACATTTCCCCATCCCTGGAAAGCCTTGACATTTAATTTACCCAAGGTTTTTAAGATCGTGTTAGATTTTTAGCATCTTTTGTTCTTGTTGCTTGTTTTAATTGCAGCTTTATTTTATGATACATTATTTTATCTCTGCTTCTGGTTTATCACACACTGTTTTATTTCTATTACTGTCTTGCTATCTTGGTTTTGTTCTGTTTTTTTTTTAAATCTCTGCACTATCTAGGACTCTTCAGTTATTCGGTGCTCTAAAAATGTAATAAATGATTAGGTAAACCAAGATCAGGCTGTTTCCAAGTCAGAATGTCTTCAGAGTTGATGTTGCTCTGTTGAATTACGAACTCCGCCTTGATTGTTCTCAGATTAGTCTTGTGTGTTTTAATATATATCTTGCTCTTTACTTTTTATTGTACATTATTCTGGCAGCTTTGCAGACAGCCCAGATCTGGAGTTTTTTTTTTTTTTAAAAAAATACATTTTAGATACAGCCCAGATCTGGTGTGAATTTTTTTAGATATATATAATAAAATGAATAAAGTGACCTTGAATGGTCCAGGGTGCCGTAGCAGTTTAGAAACATGTTGTACTCTTTTAGCTGCCACTGTGCTGGTATCTGGGGGAAGGACTTTCTTTTTATCAAGGGTCAGCTTCAGTTCTTCTGTGAAGTCTTTTTATGTTCCATGCTAATGAAGTACAGGTAGTCGTTGACTTACAACAGTTCATTTAGTGACCATTCAAAGTTACGACGGCACTGAAAAAGTGACTTATGACCGTTTTCGCAGTTATGACCTTTGCAGCATTCCCACAATCATGTGATCAAAATTCAGATGCTGGTTTGTATTTAAGACTGTTCCTGTGTCCTGGGGTCACGTGATCCCCTTTTACGACCTTCTGACAAGCAAAGTCAATGGGGGAAGCCAGATTCGCTTAACAACCGGGTTACTAACTTATTCACCGCAGTGATTCACTTAACAACTGAGGCAAGGAAGGTCGTAAAATGGGGCAAAACTCACTTAACAAATGTCTCACTTAACAAAGAAAGTGAGACACTAATAAGAAATCCTGGGGTCAATTGTGATCGTAAGTCGAGGACTACCTCTGTATCTATCTCCACTTCCTGTCCCCATATCATCATATATTAAGGAATATGCTTTTTCTACTAACAAGGAGGAGGAATAACAAAAAGGAGGAAACTACCAATCACTTTCCTAAATTTGTAAGGACTGTACCTCTTGCCAGCATCATTCCTGAGGCAGAATGAGGATCATCAGTAAAGGCAACGCAAAGCAGGCAGACATCTATTTCTGTTTTACTGGATTTGCTGTCTGGTTCATGTCAGGATTTTATGAAAGGATGAGAAGGAAATGTAATGAGATGAGTACAGTAATGCAGGTCTGCAGAACATAAATGGTTGACGAATCGATGCAGTCAGGAAATAGTCCCCAACAAAGATTTTAGGTAGTTTTGCTACCTAGCTGTATATGGTATAAACTTTTTTTTTTTTTTAAATCCAGATTTTGTAAAATTTCTTTTTGTTTAGATGCTGGGAGAATATTCTTTCCCATCCCCTGAAAATGAAAACAATATAAATTAAAGCAGTATAACAAAGCTGCTAATTGTGAAGAACTTTACATCAGATCTCTAAATAGTTAACCAACCGGAGTATGGTTTTCCTCCTATTTTTAATTAGAAACGCTCTCCCTTTGGTAAATTGATTAGGCGTGCGAAGCCGGCTGAGTGACTTTGGCCCAGTCACTCTCCCTCAGCCCAATTGTGTGGTGCACAAGGTTGCTGGTGTGGGGAAGATAGGGGGAGTATTAGGTACGTTCACCCACCTTCAGTTACTTATAAAGTAATAAAGGTGGGATAAAAAATGTAATAAAATAACTAAATAATGTGGAGAATGCATGTCTCCTACTTTGATAAGGTATTGAATCAACATGACTATCACGAGGTCTTCTGATGCTAAAATTACTTAGCAAAAGGAAAGCACCAGGGAAGCAGGAGGCAAATGAACATCAATGTGAAGGAAATCTTTTTCCACATAATTATTCCAGGCATCAGAATAATCTTAAATTCCCAAGCAAGTCTATCGGCACCATTTGTAGATAACTCTGAGAGAAGAAAGAGGAGATGGAAGCTAGTAGCAGAAGCCAATGCTTATGTTCTACGGATGTGTTTTGCTCTGAATTCAACCCATAATTAATACATACTAGAAACTGACATGCCAAGGCATTAGTGTAAAAAAACCAACCACCACCACAATGGCAATCTATTCTGATGTCAGGGTCCCAGCAAACACCCCCAACAGAATCAAAACTCTAAGGCAGGCATATTCCTCAAAGCATTGATTTATTAGGTATGTCATATTGGCACATTTGGGGAAAACCAACTCTGAGGGACCCGAGGTTTTCCCCACCCAAATCAAACCACCAAAGTTCCAGGTTACACGTCCAACACATGGTCCGACTAGGTCACATCCTCCATCCTGGTTGGTTTTGGTCCACACCACTCCAACACCTGGTAGAGCGTCTTTGGCTCCCATGTGAAAGAATGTTGTTTTGGCTACACATCCCGCAGCTATCTCTATCTCCCCACTTTATGTTCTCACAGCTCCAACCAGCCTTGCTGTGGCAGCCCTGAAGGTGCTTCCAAAATGGCTTCAGGGCTGACAACTGAAGCCAGAGCATTTACATGTGGTTTTCTTTCAGTGGACAATCCTGTCTAAAGGGTTTATAGTAATACCTGGCCTGCTCTTCTCAGAAAGTGTTCTTTTGAGAGGGGAAAAACCCGATGAGATCGTTGCCATGCATCTGGTAACAAATGAAGACGTGAGTCCGTTCCATTTAAAAATATAAATGTATTTATTTAAGAATAAAACAATAAATGAAATAAAACTCTAACTAATCTAGCCACATGTATTCTTACAATCATGTAGCCACGTGATCGTTCTTCTCAGAGTAAAGTGCAGGAAGAAGGACTGTCGGGGAACAAAGGAAGGTAGGGGGTTTTATATGGAAGGAGGGGCTTCCCCCCTACTGTATAATTTATTGGTGGGAGATCAGGTATCTCCCCTTCTCATTGGGTAAACACAGCATGCTTCTCAGTGTGATCACTGCATGGACACAGTGTGATACCTGTAAGGATGCAGTATGTCATCTTGTGTGAATACAGCATGTCATTGGTGCAGCAAGTGACATGTTCCTTCTCTATTAGACAATGCAAGTTATCTTGGTTGGGATTAACCAGCGTGGGACTGCCTTTGGGTCAGTAGGAGTATTTTATTTCAGGCTTTAAAGACAAAAATATTGACATAGAAACCTGCCTCCACCCTTGGATGAGAGCCCACAACTAAACGTCTGTAGTAAACCCCAATCTTGTTGAGACCAGGAATCAAAAATGTTATATTTTAAAAGATTGCATCTACATTGCTTCATTAATTATTTCAAAATTAAGCAAAACTTTCTCCATGTCATGTAATCAGACTGTGCCATTTGTCTAACGACTCCAGTTTCCTTTTGTTAAGTAGGATGATTATTGGTTAATCGTCACAGATAATAGAATTGTAGGAATAAAATGTGTTTTAACAAAAGAAAGAAAGAAAACACAAAGCTAACCTGATTCAACTTCAGGAAGCTCCTTGCTAATTTGATACCTCCTTCAGCCTTTCTCCATTGCTGAGTTAAAGTATTATTTGCCAATGGATTGGCAGAAAAATCTAGATTTGAAATCCGCTGCTCCATCTTGCTTTACTGTATCTATTGAGACATATTACCGTTTGGTGTTGCCTCAACTAGGCACATGCTAGCAGCTTATGATAAGCAAAACAACAGTGATTCCTTCAGCTTTGCTGTCTTCCTTCTTCTAGACATCACCATCCAGTGAGTTAAACCTCCATGAATCATGGCACTGCCATCAGGAACAGGGCAGGTCTGGTTGCAGGACTCTGCTATTTCTAGGCGAATGTGAGGTGAATAAAATTAAGAAAACAAAAATATTGGAATTGTGTGAGCTGAGCCTTAATGAACACTTTCATTGAGAACTTTCCCTCCTCTATTAAACTTTTGCTTTGCTTGACTTTGACTTCTGATCATTTCATGGATTTGTGCATGTAGGTTTTTTTTTTGACAAAAGAGTACAATTAGTTTTCCATTTTCAACTTTGCAGGTTGGCTTTTGCAGCCTTAGAAGATCTGGAACTTCTAAGCATTCTCCAACTAAATCCTGACCAAGCCCCATTCTGCTTTGCTTTTTATGGGTCTACTGAAAGAGGAGGATAAAAGACCAACATAAAAGAAATAAAATTAAATAGATTCTTCAAATGTTTTTTTTTTCTTTTGTTGCAGGCAATGCAGAGACAGCATTTGATTTGATATTGATCAACTCACTCCCTACTGTGGCCGATTCAGAGACATCACTAATTTGTATTGCATCTCGATGGTGTTCCCTGGATTCTGTTAAAATTGGCCGAGATTATGATGCCTTAATGAGTCAGAATCGAAACCCCTTGGCGGTGGCTGAGGATGAAACGAGAGGGATAGCAAAAAAAGTGATATGGCAAAGGGAAAAGTCTGGGGAAAGCATTGGAGCATACTTTTGCGAAGGAAAATTCAAAGATAACACGAAGATGATATATACGATGAAGATGCAACGAACAGGTACTTTGTGCTATTATAAGCAATGGTGTGCCAAGCCACACTGCAAATACATGTTTCCAAATGGATTTTAGGAACTGGATAATTGACTATTTGATTGATTGGTTGTCATCAAGTCAATGTTGACTCTTAGGGACCACTCGGATAGATCCTCTTTAGGGTTTTGGTAATTGGAGATAAATAATAAAAACTGGGAATCCCATATGGGGACGTAGGTACAGATGTGAATATCCTTTACAATTGTCACTAGTTCCAAACTGGACTGTTCGGGCCACAAGATAAATGAGTATTTTGGGTAATGAAAAAAGAGGTCAGGTTTATCTCAAACTGAAGATAGTGTCAGAATTGACATGAAAAGTGGTAGCGGAATAACATTAGCAACCACTCTTAGACTTATATATCACTTCATAGTGCTTTATAGCCTTCTCTAAGTGATCTACAGAGTAAGCATATTGGCCCCAACAATCTGAGTCTTCATTTTACCAATCTGTGAAGGATGGAAAGCTGAGTCAACCTTGAGCCGGTGAAAATCAAACTGCTGGCAGTCAGCAGAATTAGCGTGCAGCATTGCATTCTAATCATTGTGCCACCATTGCTAGTGGCAGCAGAATGGGAGTACCTCTTTAGCCATCAATTCTTCGAGCCTCTCTTGCTTCTTCCTCACCATTATATGTCCTCTTGATTCAAGTGAGTACTATCCAATAAGCGAAACAGTGTTTTCCTCCTTTGCTGGGTAACATCCCCATTCTTCTGCCTCTATGGATCAGCCATCTCAAGACCAGGTTTTGAAAGATGGCTACACTTATGGGTCTAGTCATCTGTTAAATATTGCCTCCTCACTTGAGGAGAAGAATTGGTGATCACATTTTTTTTAATCGCCAGGTGATGACAAGGGACTCCGCCACCTTAAAACCCTGTCACATTAAATCTAAGAGGGCCCAGCACATTAAACTTAGTGATTGGCCTTGTTGCTGATATTCTTTTGTGCTAACTCATGGATAGGCAGAAAGCACATTCATGCAACCATGGGGAAGAATCCAGTGTGAGACAAAACAAGATAAGTTTTCAAATGTCCATAAACAACCAAATCTAAACCTCTTAAATCTCGATTTCTATGGAAATAGAAATTTTAATTTTTTAAAATATATTTTTATTAAGTTTTTTCCCTTTTGTTACAACACAACACAAAATGCTTAGACATGACAGAAAGTGAATCTACAATAAACATGTTATCACACTTATATTCTGTATATAGGCTAATAAGGAAAATATTGGAATGTGCGGAATTGGATAATTTAACTAAAAAGCTGAGGAATAAAGGGGAAGTAGATTATTACCAAAATTGGTCAGCCTGGTATGTATAGTTAGAAAAAAGACAAAAGGAATGAAGGGAATTGTTCGTTAGAATGTGTAATGATAGAATTATATAATAGAATATGGAGTAAAAATGTATATACGGAAATAGAAATTTTAGATTGGCTAACTGGATATGGATAATCCTGTAACTAAAATGCTGCTTTCTTTGGAATGTACGCTGAAGTCAGTACAACGGCAACCCTTGCTTTTGATTAAGCATTTAAATTTAAAATGTAAATGTTATATATAAAAATAAGTAAATACGTAAGTAAGTAAATAAAATGTTGCTTCAAAGCTCTTTTATATGGTTTTTGCATGTTGGACCATGAATTAAATATTGTGTTTATGGTAATAAAATTCTAAAAATAGTATTCTCTCTAATCATCCAAAACATCAAGGCTTTCTTTGTTAAAACATGCAAGGGATTCTATGTGTGTAGTTAAATGTCTGACTGTCTAGGACCAAAATAGTCTCATAAACCTCTCGCCCTTTCCTGTAGCGATTTCTGGAATTTTGTTGCATATCCGTTTGTACTATATTTTGAAACGTGTTTATAGATGTTTGACTCCTTGGTATGCTTTAAAATTTGTGTGAGAAATGCAATATATTTGATTAAAATTGTATCCAGTATTAATTCCTCAGTTTTAACTGCATAAATTATAATAGAGTCCTAGGCTACACACAGTTATTTCCCATAAGAAAAGCCTAGTTTTCCTGTATCCTACTGTCAGTTATTCCCATTGCATTTCAATGGAAAGGGACATAGCTGGGGATTATAAATCAAATTGAACTCCTGGTCTATCACTCTCAGTGATAAGATCAGTCTCAGGATTATTAGGAGAATGCCAAACTAGGAGCCTCAGTTCAATTTCCTTTTTCTGGTGAGTTTTTTTTTTATTATAATTACAGAAGCTCCAAACTAAGTCTATTGAGCAGTGTACAGCAATAGGACTTCTTATGAAATAATGATGAATTTCCTGACAGTGAAAACTTACAATATATATTGTAAAGAGGCAAGATGTTCCACTGCTTAATATATTAAGCAATTGAACTTCTTGGGCAGGAGGTTGGACTAGAAGACCTCCAAGGTCTTTTCCAGCCCTATGATTCCATATGTGATAAGAAATATTAACACATACTGTATTATTATTATTAAATGTATCTATTTAGCGCATGGCACGTGTTAGCCAGGGATCATTGAGGTGGCTGGCTGCCTCTGTGAAAGGAATTTTTTCAGGTGGTGTTATCTTTACCCGCGGGACGTCAGAATACCAGTAGACATTCAGGGGAGGCTCCTTTCTTTTCCCTCTGTGGTTTATTTGCTCACGGGAATCAAGCTGCCGATCTCAGCGGTGCACAGGCCCAGCGTCTTACCATGTGAGCCACTGCGGGCGCTATTATTAAATAATACAGTATTAAAGAGCCATGGTGGCACAGTGGTTAGAATGCAGTATTGCAGGCTGATTCTATTGACTGCAAGCAGTTCGATTCTGAATGGGTCAAGGTTGACTCAGCCTTATATCTTCCAAGGTCAGTAAAATGAGGACCCAGATTGTTGGGGGCAATATGCTGACTCTGTAAACCACTTAAATCACTATGAAGTGGTATATAAGTCTAAATGCTATTACTACTGTTCTGTGATATCAGAAATACTTGACACCCTGAAGTTTCTTGATTCAGTTTCCTCTCAGTTCCTTCAAAATGGTAGTGATGGACAATCCTTCTATGTCAAAGAGTGCACAATTCTGTAGTAGATCAGCTTTTTCGAAGTGGGTGGCCTTCATATGAGGTTTGTAACTTCAGAACTCCTTGTCAGAGTGCCCCCAGTGCTCATGGAGGATATCTTGATTGAGGCTTAGATAAGATGGGCAAATAATTAATCCTGACGTCAAGTAGCATCCCGACAAATATTTGTCAAGTTGTTTTTGAAAATGAAATGGTGCAGGCTTCAAGGCAGTGGACTGTGGTTGGAAAAACCAAACCCAGTGAAATGCCAGAAACCCCTCAGTAAACTCTGGTTCCGGGTTTAAGATGTCAAGCAAGCTGCTCCTGCTACGAAGCCTGGTTATTGTTCTTTCCTGAATGAGGAATCCAAGCCATTTGTAAACAAATGAATTACTCAAATATAGGCCACAGACTAAAAATACATTGGAATGGAGCCCATGGAAGAATCATCTGCCTTCTAACAATGCAATGAAGCAAAGAGCTAGTGATACAAAAGGAATAAGGCTCCAAAGTGGGAGGGAGATCCAAAAAAAAAAAGAAGAGAAGGGAAGGGAAGGGAAGGGAAGGGAAGGGAAGGGAAGAGAAGAGAAGAGAAGAGAAGAGAAGAGAAGAGAAGAG
>JANHJO010006674.1:2617-16610 GCA_032468235.1 Pseudoxyrhopus heterurus | reverse complement strand
GTTTGCCTTGCAGTCCAAGGGACTCGCAAGAGTCTTCTCCAGCACCAGAGTTCAAAAGCCTCAATTCTTTGACGCTCAGCCGTCCTTACATAGCCAACTTTCACAGCCATACATTGCAACTGGGAAAACCATAGCCTTGACTATATGCACTTTTGTTGGCTGTTTATAGAGGGTTGTAAAACACTGTGAAGTGGTGTATAAGTCTAAGTGCTATTGTTATTGCTATTTTTTAAAGGTCCGTCATGTTTTTTCCAGTTAATGCAGAAACAAGAAAAAATACTAGTCATTTCAGTAAATATCAAAGAGATTCTGTGCTTACTCAAGGGCAAAAACACTTTCAGAATCATTATCAATATTTTCATAGCCATATTAATTTTACACATACACCCATTGTGTTAAATGTTACTAAGTACCCAATAGAACACATCTATCAAGTGTTTTTATAAATAATACATTTTCTTTTTCTTTATGCATTAAGGTATCTTTATTTCATAATTTTATGAGTCAAATATGAACTCTCTGCAACTGGGTCCCCTCTCCTCAACAATGCTCTTGATCGAGAAATATTTTTTATTATACATTGATTATAATTGTTGATCCTTACAGCAACAAAAATAGGAATTTTTTATCAGCCATTCTCTAAAATTTCATGCCATGAATTATATTAAATTAAATTAATCTCTATTTTAAACAAAAATTATGCCCTAATGCAGAATCACGTTGTTTGGTTTTACAACTGTAAGTCATAAGCAATTACTTTTCCTTGGAATTAACATACCATTCCCAGTAGCAGCATACTGTATGTTGATACAGGGTTAAAGATAGTTTAGTATTTTTCTTCAGTAAGTTGGGCTCAACTTTGGAAGATTTCAAGGAAAATTTTGAATATTCTTAACAAATACATACATACATACATACATACATACATACATACATACATTTTGAATATTCTTAACATCCTACATACAAGATTATTTAAGATGAATGCTGTAATTCTTACTGTCATCTAGATGATTATTCTAAATTTGTATTCAAGATTTGGTGGTCCAACTTTCTGTTAAGATAAAATCACTTTTTTCAACAGTTTCTGCATTGGATGATAACTTGGATATGACAAAACAACTTATTTTGCTGCATCCATTTAAAAGCATGTTGAAAATGCTGATTATATACGGTAGTTTCATTTAAGTTTGACTTTGCCTGGATATTAGAAAAAGTCTTGGTTGTTTATTTCAATTTATTATTCAGATTTCATAGTTATGATGTACACATTTAAGCTAAAATGATACATATTACAATAAGAACAACTGAGATGGAATAATATGCCATATTATTTGTGCCACGCTAATTTTTATAATAACATACAAGTCTTAGAATACCACTTAACAAGACATGGGTTTAGAAGTACTAGATTTGGGGTTTTTGATGTGGCTTGATCCAGGCAGTCATGTTTCTTTAATTGTGCATTTTAAATGTTGTAAGTTGCCCAGAATGTATTTGGAGTTGGATGGCCTCAAAAATCCAACAAATTTAATTTAATTTAATTTAATTTAATTATACATTAAGGCTCATGTTAGATATCATGTGTGATAAATTTCCTCACTGATAAGACTTTTTAGAGCCAATTTAAAACTTTTCAGAATTGAGACTACCTCCCAGCCTGAATATTTGAGAAAACTATTCATATATAAGGACTTTTTTTTCTTTACCCGCTGCCCATCTTTCTAAATCTTTTTCATTTATTTTACTTCCACTACTTGTTTAGGAAAGTCTTCATTATCGAAACATCTGTCTCTTATATTCCTTTACTCCATCTGAATTAGTCTCCAGTATAATTTATATTGCATTCTCTGCAATTTGGTCTCACCAGCTGTTCTTAATGTTCTGCCATGGTGTTATCTCCATACTAAAGTAATTATTTTTAGATGATGTAATTCTGCCAACAGGCTTTCTCCCTATGCATAATATCTCATACAATCAAAGATAATGTGGGCACCACTTTTTCCTACAGACACTTCCTTTGGTGCCTACCAGTCTCTGTATCTCATCTAACTTTAATTTGTTTTTAAATTTTTTAAATTATTTTTTAAAATTACAAACTAATAAAAAGTTGTTATGCTAGAAAATGAAATGCCAGTCAAAGTAATAACCAAATACTTAAGGCACCCACAGCTGATGGTGAAGAAATGATGGTGCTAGTTTATTTTTTTAGAATCAAGAGTAAAGATGACAATATGCTGGAAAAGTAAAGGAAAGATTAATAGGCAGGAAGGCAATGACAGAATTACACAGCACCATGAAGGATAAAAATACTTTTATAACAACAAACCACAACAAAAAAAAATGTGCTTTTGCAACAGAAATGTACAGCTGTACCAGCTAAACATCAAAAAACAGCAAGATAAAGAAAATAGATTTCTTCAGATTACAGATCTGGAGACCCTTACAAAAGTACCAGGGACTACATGAAGAATTATTCAATGAATCCTGGCTAAAATAAAGATTGACTGTTCCCTTTAAGACAAGCAGAAAACTTTGTCCTTTGGCCATGTGGTATATAAACAGATGATAGCCTTAAAAATGATGCCATCCATGGCAAGAATAAGTAAAGTAGACTACAGTAGAGAGGCACCATTGGTCATGCCTGATAATGACCTATTTCAAAGCTTGGGTGAGGATGGTGGATTCATCTTGATGCTCCTTGATCTCTCAGTGGCTTTTAATGCCATTGATTATGGTATCCTATTGGATCGGCTTAGAATGAAAGCATTGTTTTGCTGTGGCTGTCCTCTTTTCTACAGTGGCTGAATTCAGCCGGGGTTGGCATTGTAGGCATTGCATCCATGGCTCCACACTTGTAGGATGCCACTGGGTCAACTCTTTCTGCCCTGTTATTTAACATCTACATGAAACCATTGGTGAAGTCATCTGTCAGTTTGTAATCAGGTATCATCAATATGATTATGTTACCCTTATATATAGTATATCTTGACCCCAGGCTGATGAAATCCTGGCTCAGTGCTTGGAGGCTGTGCAAGTTTGAATGGAGAGAAACAGCTGCTTCCAAAAATAGTCTTGCTTCCTAGGATTTATCAAATATTTCCGCCTTCTCTGCGTAGAGGATAGTTTTTAAATATTTTTGTCAAGGTTATCTCCCATACTGTTTATACCTTCAGACAGCCACTTATGCCTTAGTCACCTCACCATTGGATTAGAATAATACTGCCAATGAAGATTACCTGGACGCTACAGCTGATCCAGAATGGCAGTGGAATGGGCAGTCATGGGTGTTCTATAGTATGCAGCTGTGTCCTCACTGTTTTATGAGGTGCACTAGTTACCAGTTGGCCTCCAGGTGTAATTTAAAGAGTTGGCTCACCTGTAAATCCACTTAAATAAATAAATACAAACATGGCTAAAACCAAAAGGCCAGGATTATTTATTTATATCATAATCACAAAAAGCTGTCCTCAACTGTCCCCTTAAAAATGTGCACTGGAATTGTCATGTTGGGGGTGCGGGAGGGGGCAACGACTCAATTCTACATTTAAGCACCATTCCTGAAAACACTTATTTTAGCTTGGCTTGCTTTAAAAAAAAAGGAAAGCAAGACAAATGGTCTTAAAATATTACTTCTGCCATTTGAAAATACTACTTTATTTTAATGTATTACTGAATGAATAGCATATTGAATTCTTAATGATTTTTAAAAGAAAATTGCAATCAGATTGAATACAGTGGGGTTTATTACTTACTAAACTAGCATGGCATTGTCCTACATATTTCTTAACCCATAAAAAGGAATTAAGCAACATGGCCTTTAAAGACTATCATTTACAAGCCAAGATTAATAAAATCATAACTTAAATTCCTTTATCGTTTTAAAACACTTAAATGACCTTTTTAAATATAGAATCACAGTCTACTGAAACTACAGTATAAGGATAGGTATCAGATCTCTGTTTAAAACAAAAACAGAAGCTACTGCTGTCCACATCTGCATTTATACATTGACAGATAGTTTTGATTTTATATGTACTGTATATACAGGTAGTCCTCGACTTATGACCACAATGGAGCCCCAAATTTATGTTGTTAAATGAGATATTTATTAAGTGAGTTTTATCCCATTTTATGATCTTTTTTGCAACAGTTTTTAAATGAATCATTGCAGTTGATAAGTTAGTAACCCGGTTGTTAAGTGAATCTGGTTTCCCCATTGACTTTGCTTGGGAAAAGGTCTCAAAAGATGATCACATGACCTTGGGACACAGCCAACGGTCATAAATATGAACCAGTTGCCAAGCATCTCAACTTTGATCAAGTGACCATGGGGATACTGCAAAGGTCGTAACTGTGAAGAAAGGTCATAAGTCATCTTTTTCAGTGCTGTTGTAACTTTGAATGGTCACTAAAAGAACTGTTGTAAATCGAGGACTACCTGTACATAATCCTTAAAAAAAAATCAGGGTATAGACATGGAATTTTAGATCCTTCCTGAAGCAAGATTAAGAAGGAGAGGTCATGCTTCAAGGCTGGGCAAATGGAAGCAATTATATTACCCAGGAAGACTGCCAAGCTGTTGTAAGTTTGATGTCTCTTTACTTCTTCTTTACATATAGGTAGGCTTTGAGTTATGACTGTGATGGAGCCTGCCCACATGGTTGAAACTTGTGATAGTGTAAATGAGTCAGTCACGTGACTAACCATATTTCAAAACCTTTTATTGTGGTTATTAAATGAGCAGTAGGGTCGTTAAGCAAGCCATATGGAAATGGTTTTGCCAGAAACTGGAAGTAAAGGCTTCTTTTCACTAAAGCCATCATAAAATGAAGTCACATGATCATGGGCGGTATGACCGTGGAAACTTAGAATTTAGGTTGTTTTTATCATGGCTTTGTGAAATTTAGCAATGTCTGTTTTGTAATGTGATCAAATCCCTACATTAGGCTGTGATCAATACAGTCTATTTTAAAGCATTATTATTCATATTTATGCTTATTTGGAAGAACAGTATGTCAATATATGATAGATAGATAGGCAGATAGATAGATGAGTATAGTCAGCCATTCAATCAATCAGACTTTCCCAGCATCTGTTTCCTTCATTGATGAGGAAAATCCCTTGGTATAATTTTTTTTAAAAAATGAAAGCAACCAGTTTGTGTATAAACTTATAGGTTAAAAGTGTGTAATGTTTGATAAATGAAAATAAGTGTAGTGGTTTTATGTTTAGTGAACAGATTGCACACAAAAGAAGAATCAGCAAGCTGAAATAGCTTCCATAGAATATGGCAATGCATGCTAAGAACTTTAGAAATATTAACTTGTACTATATTTACATTTTCTTACCATGCACACCGCATATTTTCATGTTTAAAGCATTATTTTTGTTTATCACAGCAATTTTGCTCTAAACTGATATTATTTGGTGCAAATGTAAGGATATAAATATATTGTACATGCTTCTTCCCTTTTCTTCTGGCTTACAAGATTTTCTATCTTTCTCTGGTCTTACCTCTGGCTACCTCTCTGATTGATGGAGGTAATGTGAACTAAAAGAATTTCTTATCTTAACACAGTGTTGGGGAAAGTATGAGGGCGCCCACTCTGCAGGCCTGTCGAAGATGGACTCATAGGAGAAATGGTCCTTTTATACAATTCAAATGCTCCATTAAGTCAGAAGATGGCCTTCTCATGAAGAATAGCCTAAATAGAAAATAGCATATAAAGGGCAAAAGATGGAGAAACTCTTTGACCTGGACTGCACATTGCACTAAGTCATAATGTGATTTGTTAGTTTCAGAGTTGCAAGTTATGTGACTCAGCCAACTGTATTTTAGAATTTATGTCTTATCTACACAGGCAATTGTGGTTCATTCGGTAAACCATAGCTAAACCAAGCATAAGTTAATACATTGAGTCTAAGCCTTCTCTGTTTCCGGTCAGAAAGAGAAGAGGTTCTAGGAACAAAATCGGATTTTGTTCTTTTACCTACCAAAAAGACAATATAATGCAATACGATAGTCTTTATGGACAACATGTGATTGGACACACAAGGAATTTGTCTCTGGGTGCATAAGCTCTCAGTGTACCTACAAACATACTGAGAGCACCATGCTTTACAAAATGAAGATGTGGCTTTCCCTCCTATGTATTTCTTCCTTCCACGGAGCAATTAAAAATGGAAGAGTACTTGTTAAGCCTATGAGATTGCAACTATAACAACGTAGATAAGGATCAGCCTTACAGTACAAATTTCAAGTGTCATTCTTTCTCAGTATATTGGGTTTCATTGCTCATTGGAGACCTCTGCAATACAGATGGTTGGTGATATTTCTTATTGGATGGCTCAGTATGTATACTGCCTATTTAGTTGGACTTTGAACTGGACATCTCAGGAACTGCTTCATCCTAATTAGTTCCCCAAGCTCTTATCAAGCTTTTATTTCAGTAAACTTAGTCATGAGACTGTCATGAAACCTTGGAGTCATTATCTATCTAATAAATGAATCCCTTGCTTAAGAAGACCGCTTTCCAGAGGCATTTTATGCTATTTTGCCTTTTCCTCAATACTTCCTGTCATTTAGTCAACGTGTACTCAAGATTTAAATTTTCTGTTCTGTGATATTCAGCCCAAACGTCTAGGCTGAGTAATAGCAGTTCAGTAAAAGTGGAGCTTCCATTCCTTTGTCTTGACACATTCAAGATTTCATGAAATTCTTTCTTCTGACTCATTTAATTTTTTTTATTAAATTTATATGCTGCCCATTTCGCTGTTCAGAGTGACTCTGAGCAGCTTATGTCTCCTCTACTAATGAGCCTATCTACCTGCTCCCTTTTTTATGTCCAAAATGATGTTGTCCCAATTTCTCATCAATGACTCATTTCCTTTATTAAGCTGTAAAAAGCCTGATTAATTATCTTAAACAATAATTTATGATTAAAAGGCACATTGTGTGCTCTTCCACCTACTATATATTATGCAAAACACACATCAGAATCTGACAGTTTTCCCAAGCTTTATTAATAAGTTTGTCGTACAACAGAACTAATACTATGCACCCGATTCCCACTACAGACATACAAATATGCAGAATATAAAATCTAATCTTTTATTAAAGATTGAAATAAATCCAAGAATTGAGATAAAAACCTTTAGCCAGCTATGAAAAGGGTAGATATACATTACATTGTGATAAGGTACTGAATATTGTGTGTCAGTTTATGTTTCATTATTAATCCTCTATGTTCTAACTTGACTTATAAATGGAAACTCACAGTTTGGACTCTGAGAATTTATTTTATTTATCATTGCTGATGCTTTTGAGGCTGAAGTCTTTTCGGAGATCTCCCAAAAGGTAATAAATTACAGAGGATTCAATATTGCTTATATGTCTGGAATACTGTAGTTTCACACACTTTCAAAGACATTTGCAGTGTTCTAAATCAGAATGACCTTCTCGTTTAGATCTTCTAGATCAGGGGTGTCAAACTCGCGGCGTCATGTTGTCGTCATGTGACGTATTGTGACTTTTTCCCCCTTTGCTAAAATGGGTGTGGGCGTGGCCAGCGTGTGACGCATCCAGCCGGTGGGCCGCAAATTTGATACCCCTGTTCTAGATCTTCTGGATCTTCTAGAGCCCTGGTGATGCAGTGGTTAGAATGTAGGATTGCAGGCAAACTCTGCTCACAGCTTGGCACGGTATACAAGTCTAAGTGCTAAGGATGCTACCTGAGGAGAGGGTTTTAAGAGCTTTTAAGGGTATTTTATTGGAAATGTTTTTAATGTTTTAATATTGTTTTTTGAATGTATGTTGATATTAATTGGTTTTATGCTTTTGTATAAACTGATAGCTGTAAGCCACCCAGAGTCCTTTGGGAATGGGGCGGCCTATAAGTATCATAAATAAATAAATTGCTATTGCTATCTTCTTACACATGTACTTGTGATCCATTGTCACTATTTCAAGCTTCCTGTTTTCATGCCAGCCCTTTCCGACTTTATATTCTTCAGTGGCTACAATTCCCAGATTTCTCTATGCATTCTTTGTTGATATTGAAAATTGGAGATTAGGAAAAGTTGCTTTATTCGTTCCCCAAGACTTCACTCTGCCGGTTCTATTTTTCTCCCTGGATGCTCGCATATTTTAACGAGGAGAAGAACTAGTATTTTAGATCGACATTTTCCAGAATATGTTGGACAAGACTGTTTTTTCTTTTTTTGCCTGCAGACAGTATTGTCAATAATAGTGGAGAAAATTAAAGTTGTGGATCATCACCAAATCTGGAAGATGCATGTGTCAACTTTCCATTCTACAATCACCTTTCATACCTACATGATATAGTAATTTAGGCTATGAAACTAAATCTATATATAGTAATTTAGATAGCAGTTTAATGAAGTTAATCTATGTATAGTGAGGTAGTGGTCATAGCAGAGGTGGGAGAAACTCTTAAATGGGAGATGTCTTATCATTGTTACCTCTATCTTTAATAGCCTTAGTTCTGGCCTATAATTCCTGATTAAATGAAACAAGTATCTTGGTAGTTCACATTCAAATGTATTATTCCATCATTATGTTTCTCAACACATTACCTTTGACAAGTTGATTAAGTTTTCTCAATCTTTGGCATTCGGCTGAAGATAGAGATTTTGTAGACAACATGAATAGGTTCTCATAACATGTTACACTAGGCAGAGTTGAGAATATAATAATTCACAGTGTTGTGAGAGACCAGCCCTTGTCCTAACATGCAGCATGAATGAGGCCACTGTAATCAATCATATTTTGTCATAGTGTGCTAGGTAAGTGTGGGATGAGTTTTGCCAACCTGGATTTAACATGCTATATGAATCCAATTTTAGGATACTAGTTGTAAGTGGATGTAGCCTTCATGATTTTTATCCAATATCTTTAACAGCCACAACCACATACTGTAGTGTGAGAACTCTTTAGGTATTGTGTTTTCTCCATCCCTTTCTATGGGTACTGTGGATTGCTTCAGAAGTAGCTCTGTGTATGCAACATGGGTGGATTGTCTTCTATAACATACTACATAATACATCTTGTGCTTTTCTGCAAATGTTAAGGCTCAGCTCCACTCATTAAATTCAGAAGCCTTGATACAGCTTTGCAAATGTTCAAACATATTTTATTTATTTCCCAGGGGATGCAATTTATAATCCAGAGCCAGCTTTACCATAAGAAAAAGTGACTCCTAACCTGCATCAGACAGTATATTCTAAACTACTATTAAAGACACCCAATGGTCAAATCCAGCCCTTTAGAGTTTTTCTCTCAAGGTTCAAAAATATCTTGGACAATCTCTATTTTTCTCTATAGATTTATCAGATAAAGATTTATTTTAAAAGTACTGAGGGACTGTTCTGTTCTGTGTGAGATGTAACATACGTGTCTCCATTACAAACCATTTGCAAGTCATAGACGTTTTTGTGCTTATACTTCCAATTTGAAATGTTAAATCAAAATGACACATTTTTAAGAGAGAAAAAAACTGCATATCCTTCAGAGAAACATTGGCTGTCGTGCATAAAGTTTTGTGAAATAAGCATACCATCAATAAAAGCTCTTTAAAGTAAGAAGGGTGGATTGTAGAGTTGCAGCAGAGTTAGGGATACCCACATCTTCTTAGTTTCCATTTCTTTCTTTTTTTCTAATTTTTTTCCTAATCTTAAATTAGTTTCATCTCTTTCTGGCATCCATTTGCAAATTTGTCTTTCAAGCTTGCACAAAATTTGTATGCGTTTTCAGGTACATGACTCCCAATGTACACATTACCTTCCCTAATATGCACATATTTTTGCAAACACTTTCCCCCTAAAGTAATATCCTGTTGCATTTGATTTTCACCAAAGTTCCTATTTTTCTGTATGCTTTCTCCAATACATGCATTTTTGTATGCATAACTTTTAACTGGATAACTGCAGGACAAAATGCAGAGAACCAGTGGCAGAATGGTTTGTAGGGCAGCTTGGAAAAGGCAAATTGATACATAACCTGAGCAAATTTCTCCTTTCTCCTTCGGTCATTACATACTTTGCCTGAAGGAGTTTCACTGTTCGATTCCCTAAAGGATCCATGGGGTGAAAAGAGTTCTGTCTGTAGCAGTCTTTTAGAGTGAATCCATATTCTTGAAATGTATTGGGATTAAAGCTCCTAGCTCTGGGCTCCAACCTCTGAACCACAGTCTTTTGCCATATATTTTCCAATCAAGATATTAGAGCATTCTCTTCTCTTGTGATCAAATAGCAATTGCTAAGCTGCAGTTTCTTTTATTGTGATTTGTTAAATGATAAATAAGCCACCAGGGAATTGCACGTTGTGTGGTAAGGCTAAATGAGCAAAATCCATACTGTATCTTAGCACTATGAACACAAGTTTTCATTCTTTGAAGTCCACATGATTTACTCATTTGTTCACAGATAGTATTGTTCACACCAGCCATCACCAAACTCTTGTTCTACAAATCTATTTAGAATATAATTTCCTTTGACTGATAACTATGGAGGATTCTGACCTGTAGAACGCTGACCTAGAGCAAGACTCTTCGAGCTGCAGAATTTGTCCATCCATCCATCCATCCATCCATCCATCCATCCATCCATCCATCCATCCAAGAAACCTTGATCTAGAGGCAAAATTTTAATGAGAAAATTGCCTGCATTTGAGATAGATAGATAGATAGATAGATAGATAGATAGATAGATAGATAGATAGATAGATAGATAGATAGATATCTTTAGTCTCTCACAGAACCTTATCAAGTATTAGAAGAATCCTAGATTTTCTGCCACATAGTTTGAAAAACCTTAAGAGCACACTATAGTTCAAAGTAATTGTCAGGCATAATTTAGCAAACCAGATCCATATGTGTAAAGTTCAACTATTAACTATTTTATTATATTCTGCCTATTATACAGGAATCTCCCTAGACTGCCAGCCTTTGCCTGGGAATAGGTACTTCAGGCTCTGTGGAACTTAAGGAAGGGATCTCTTGGGGCTGAGCAGGGATTTGAGGCTAATTCCACACTTGAGTGCTCCCCACTGCCTGTCTGGGTGCTTCCCAAGAGTAATTAAAAGATTGGAAATGGTCTCCAGATGCTCCTTAATCCTACACCATCAGTTATAATGAGATTTAATAGGAGTCATAATTTAAAATGTCACCTGATTCTGGCGTTAATGGACTCAGGTTCATCCATATGTATATTTCATGCATAGGTATACAACTATGGAATCTATTCAATTATAGGCAAATATGTAAATATATCAGTGTTGTACTCAGACATATTCCAACCATGTTGGCTTTTAGAAAGGCATTAAAACGTGGCTCTTCTCCAAGGTTTTGAAGCCAGGGTGATAGGACATCCTGTCTTGTGAGGTAAAATGTGATTGAAGGTCCTCAATCATCTATTACTTGCTTTAATGGTAACTGAACTTTTAAAATTTTTCAGTGTCCAGAATCATATTAATGCCAGGTGGCTAAATACATTCCCCAAGTAAACACATAAAGTTAAAACAAGAATTGGGCTGCCAAAAAGGCTGCACCTTTAAAGAATGTAATGCGCCCCAGCTGATGGACTCAATTTACATGTATCTAAATGTGCATTATCTAAATGTAAAGAGATATACCTTTGCTATTAAGTTTGTAAATAGGAGATGGGGGAATTTTAGGGAGAGATTAATTTAATATGTTCTAAAAGAAATAACCAATGTTTTGTTTATTATTTTAATGTGGTTTATAGATGGGTATATATATGAAATGAGGAAACACACATTATATGTGAGGATAATGTGGATATTTGATTCAATGGAAATATTAATGCTTTAATGGCAATAGAAATTGCTTCAGGAATGAATAGAATCATTCTATCCAAGGTCACTCAACGCTATTACATATTAGCTCCTTCTTCTAGATATTTCTATGGTATTTTTTTTCAAGCCAATTTCCAATGTGGTTAACAATATAAATTCAAAAGGATAATCTTCCTTAAAGGCCTGCAATTAACATATGGCTAGCTTAATAGATGTTGCTCAATTCTCAGAAGCTCCAGAGACACAGTCAGGGTTAATGGAGGCTGGAAACTCTAGTTCGGTACATATGTCCACATAATTTCAATCCCAATAAAATACCAAAAGCATAGGAAGAAGTCAACTCCATAACTAGGAATGTTCCATTAAGGAAAAAATGATCTTCATCTGTTACAAGAGAAAAGGCATTTTTACCTCATCTTTAAAAAAATAAAGCATCAGGAATATATTCCTAATTCTAATTCCAGTCCCAGTGCTTCTCTACTCTGATTTTCTTCCATCTATTCTACAACTTGGCCTTCTGGTTTACAATGCTTATGTGTAGAAGTCCCATTTATTGATGGAATAAAGCAACACAACTGCTGCACTCCAGCACTTAAAAGTCAGAGAAGGACTTCGGTTTGTTGAAGCCTTTCAAAAGGGCACTTTCATGGAAGATTTATTGAGGTGAAATAGCCCTTTGAAGAACCAATAGCTCCATAAAGCGGCAAAGTGTTTTGAAGGAGATCTTATGAAAAAAATACTTAAACCTGGAGGCTATCCAAAAAACTAATTCTCTTTTAGGGATGGGGTCCATGGAAATACAAGCTAAAGGTCAGGTGAGGTCCTCAGAACTACAAATATATCCACATGGAAGCAAGCTTCATTGCTAATCCTCTTGCCAGTTTTCCCTAACCATGGCAATTTTTCAGGTATGTGGGATTCAACTCCTACATTTTTCATTGATTCTACCTATGGAATTCTGGGAGTTGAAATTCACACAGCTAGACATTGTAAAATTGAGAAACAATGCTCCAGACTGAGCACTGAACTCTTTTAGCTTATTCTGCAGGCAGTTTGTTTCTCTAGACTATATTTTTATGCGATTGCTGTAAGAGTTGAACTAAGTTGTTTCAGAATACATCTAATAGCTTGAACTTTAGGACTTTTTTCCCATTCCTTCTTAGGCTGATTTTTTGGACTAATGTTTCCTTCTTACATTCCCACAAAGTCCTGGAATAACATGAGCATGACAAGTGGAATAACATGAGCATAACAAGTAGATATAGAATAATGCATACTGTAGAATATAGTACAACGCAAGACCAAGCACTGAAGGTGAATATGGGAAGTTCTGAAAGTTGTTCAAAAGAAAAACTTTCCTTTCACAATTTGATTCAGCTCCCCAGTTGGGTATCACTAGCTGTGATGAAGGCCAAGGATGCAAATTACTTCAAAGAATTGCATAAATACATTGATCTTAGAACAATAAGTGATTATCAGCAAACACATGCAATCTAATCTTTAATGTAGCTATACATTAGTTACTTAAACAATATAATATCAATTGTTAGGAAGCAACAATAGAAGAGAGTTCGTCCCTCCTTTTTATGGATTTCTGAATGCATCTTATTACATTTTGGGTGACACGGGCTTTTAATAAATGCTGGGTATGCTGTGTTGTTTCTATCCTGGGAGTTGCTGTGGAGACAAAATGGACTTCTCCATCAGTGCAAGAGTTTTGCCTTGGGAAAAAGCAAAGTATATTCTTCTCAAAGCAGAATAGCAATAGCACTTAGACTTATATACTGCTTCACAGTGCTTTACAGCCCTAAGTGGTTAACAGAGTCAGCATACCCAACAATCTGGGTCCTCATTTTACTGACCTTGGAAGGATGGAAGGCTGAATCAACCTTGAGCCTGTCAGGATCATACTCCAGGCTATGGGCAGAGTTTACCTGCAATACTGCATTCTAACCACTGCACCACCAGAATTCCTCAACCAGCTCCTGAAATAGCAATAGCAATAGCACTTATCGAACTGCTGTGGCTCAGTGGTTAGAACGCAGTACTGCAGTTTACTCTGCAGACTTGCAGATCAGAAGTTCGGCTGATCGAATCCTACCAGCTCCAAGGTCGACTCAGCCTTCCATCCTTACAAGGTAGGTAAAATGAGAACCC
>JANHJO010006671.1:44716-61522 GCA_032468235.1 Pseudoxyrhopus heterurus | reverse complement strand
CAGTGCTGATCTTACTACACTTTTCTATCTATGTTCCAACTTTGGGGAATATTAATGGAGGGGTGTAGATTTCTATACAGCACATACAAACACACATCCCCACCGGACTTCTCTTTTATAGATATATAGATTTGTCACATGTTAAATTTATTTTGACTTATAAGTTCAGGCTTGAAAAGAAAGCCATACTATGTCTTCATACTCCTCCTAGTGCCACAGGCCCAAATGGTCTGTTCCCAAAGTTTGGGAATCAGTACAACATTTACAAAAAGTATCTCTGCAAATACACTTGTACTTGGGATTCCAATTCAAGAACTTCTGGCAGTCTTTCCTTCAAACAATGTTTATTTAGCATGACAGCCTGAAATATGTTTGGAATGCCTTTGACTGAGTAGACTTTGAACCTTCAGCAATTCAATGGGATCCAGTTGACAGGACTGAATGACTCAGAATATCAAAGTGGAAAATAAACTCCAGCACAAAGATTGCAAGAGAGATTTCCATGCAAGGAGAATTCTATCAATAATTTCAACAATTATAACAACAACAACAACATAATTGCAAACTAATAGATAAAACATATTGAATCTTGATTGTATTTATTCAGTTCCAAGCCATTCTATGAAATTATTGATGATCTTGTGATTCATTCCATCTCAGTTTCAATATTCTTATAGGACAAAATATTACTGAATGATTTAATAGGATATGAATCAGCTAATCATACATTACAGAAATTATATAAAATAATGTAATTAAAAATAAAGAATAGGCAAGATTAGATTTTTATCATTTTATCTATTGAAATTTTCTACTGAGGAAGGGCATTAATATTCCATTTCACAGAGGAAGGGAGTTTTTAAACTAATATTATATCTTAATGTCTGCATTGGGATTTCCTAATCCTTCTTTCTTTCTTTCTTTCTTTCTTTCTTTCTTTCTTTCTTTCTTTCTTTCTTTCTTTCTTTCTTTCTTTCTTTCTTTTCTATAAGAGTTGTATACATGTCTGCACCAACATGGAGAAGGAAAAAGATGAAGAGGAATTAAAGTAGTCTTTATTTCTAGACATCCTGACATCCAGAATTTATATTTACTAATTCCTAAAAACAGATGGTACAGAAGTAAATAGAAATGAGCGGCAAGTTGGCTATTTTTGAGAAGAGACAGAGAGTAGCCAGAAACATATAAAAGCCCAGACTGAGTTGTGTCAATAACAAAGAAAATGGAGAAAAAAAGAACATTTAGAAGCAGCAGAGCAGAGATGCTGAAACCATCTGCTAGCGGAAAGATTACCTGTGAGTAAGCGACAAAAGGAGAAAACATGAAGCTATTCTCCCTGAAGATCTCTGCCCATCAGACATCTCTTCAACTATCAAAGAGAATGAGGCAACTTGATGAAGATGTGAAGGTGGTAAGTTATTTTACTTTCCTGGAGTCAAGGTCAGAAGAACAATGATCAGAAGAGTTAAATAATGATTGGTCCAGTAGTAATATATAGCTATTAAGATTGGATACTGAGAAAGAGTAGAAAAAAGGAGATACACACTTTCAAATTATAGCCCTGCACATAGTTACCAAGAGTACCACTGACTTCAAGAATCAATCTTGGATTAAATAAAGACTGATTGCTCACTCCTGTGAGGCAAACATTTGTTCTTGCAGTCATTAGAACAAAGCCCTATTCAATGGAATCTATAGGGCTATCCAGATCTGGACTGCAATACTCCAAGCAATCACAAAATGGCAACAGACGTAAGAACATTTTTTTCCTATCATAATCACCACCTAATCCTAAGTATCTAAATAATTAAAATGTACTATAGCTGCCTTATAGAAGAAGTGGGTTAAGAAAAAAAGCCAAAATAGAACAAAAGTTTACTTTTGGCTGTTTTAGCCAAGATATTTCTGTCTTCAAGTTTGATTCAGACTATTTCACTAATATGAAATGTCAACCGCAGTTGAACAGGAGAACAGGTTGAAGTTCTGTTCTGGAGCTTGATGCAGCCTCTTAGGAACTGGATGGAAAACAATAGTTTTAGACCTAATCCTTTCAAGAACTTGTTGCTGTGGTATAAAAACTAATACCAATGAAGGTTCCATCCTTAGTTTTGGATGAAATTGCCTTCTCCCATGTAGAGTTGGTTCATAATCTAGTTGTCTTCTTGGATGCATGGCTCAAAGAACAATCAGAAACCATGGGCAAATGTACAGCTTCATCTTGAGTTCTAGTGACAGTCATTTCTGTACTTGGAGGCATTATTGACAGTCACTTGTTTCTTGGTTATCTCTTATTTAAACTATTGCAACTGACTATACATTGGATTAACCTTGAAAATACTCAAGATACTGTAATTGGTCCAAAATAACTAACTAATAACTAAGGATGCAATCCAGTTTGCCCATATGACAGCTCTACTTTGCAATGCATTGTTTGCTGGTTGGCTATTTGTCATCATTTTGCCAGCCAACTCTCCTTAGCAATTCTTTCACATATCCCCCAAAATCATATCTAAATTCTTTTAAATTATTTGTCGCTGTTGTTCCTACTTGGCCCAACTAAGCACACTGACAGCCCCCAACCCTTCCAAATGGCATCTACTTGTCCATTGAGTACTGGAAGGAAAAGCCCACTTCATGTTCTGATCCTTAGGAATAATCAGTTGGGACCATAGGAATAGGCCTTCACCATTGCTGAGCCACTTTTCTTGAGTAACATAACCTTGGAGATCAAAACACCCATGCCTTGCAAGGATTTTGGACAGTTATAAAGATCTACCTCTTCAAAAGGACCTTTGGCCATTGGTGTAAATTTTGTTTTTTCTTGGCTCCTATTGATCATTATGTTTTGATTTTTCAGTTGCTCATTATTTCATGTTTAATCTTGTTGCTCTATAATGGTGTATAAGCCACTTAGTATCATTTTACTGAAGCAGCAAATAAGCATTAGCAGATAAATATGTAAGTTAGCAAATAAATGTGTTCTGTGTTTTTGAATAGTTATTGTGCGCAACTAAGGGCCACATTGTGGGATAGGTCCAAGGGCTATAATTAATGGGATGATGAGGGATATGGGTAGAACCATACTCATGCATTTGGATGGACTAGTAATTTTTTTCTTAGTTATTCTGTCAGTATTTTTATGATACAATCAGGACTATAAGGTTGGGAAACTGCTGCCAAATTTCAGCAGAAACCGAGGAACTTTTGTGTGCATGTATATTTGGGAGAAATATCTAACCATATTTTATAATGTGCTTAGCTGCTGAGACACCTCTCTCTTTTCTATTTTCTGCAGAAGGTGCATACATATACAGAAATCAGAGATCGAGATAAACAATATTGCTGTATCTTAAGCATATTTTATTCATACTGCAGACTTCTAACACCCAGCAAGTCTTCTTTCCTCATAAAATGCTACGTTGTCTTATTTGTACATTCGATAAAGCTATTTACTTGCAGCATTTCACTGGGGAAAAAAAATCTCTTGAGAGCAAATCAAAGCAATAAAAACAGAACAGGTGATTAATTTTAAAGTAATCGAAGAAATAAATTGTCAATCAATTTCAGCTCTTTTGAAATCTTTGCATTTGCCTGTCTTAATCTTTGATTACTTTTTGTCAACTTCTTCAATGATGGCTCTTGTATTGTTTTTGGTTGGGAACAATTTATAGCAGACTTCATTGCAGCTGTGTATACTTTTGTAATTCCCTTCATATTCCCTATATATAAAAGACATACTTTTATTTTTGTTGAAGCCTTCCATACTTAGCAATGTATTAGCAATGTTTTGCAATTTGAAAAAATAATGGGACTACACTGGAAAAGCATTTGGAAGCTTCAACTGGTGTGGAGTACAGCAGTGTGGGCAAGTAACTAGTACTCTGAACAGCACTCAGTAATGGTAATCAGTGCAGCTTACACAGCAGAGTTCTAGTGTGGGCTACCTACACACACCCATTACTGTCCCAACACTGCATTCTGGACTAGCTGCAGCTTTTCAGTGGTCTTCAAGAGGAACCCTATATAGAACACTTCATAATAATCCACAACTAAATTACACAATATTAATTTCCAATATTTATTTTCTATTTCAACATCCATAAACTCCAATAGAAATAATTCTGGTTTCATTGTACTGTTAATCCATAATATCGTTTGCACTATTGTATGAATTGGCACCCAAACATTTTTGTTTTTTCACAAGTCCATCATGCATGATAAAAGCTTCCCTCTTCCTTTTCACACTTTCAATAGTGCTTTGACATTCCTTTGCACATTTAGACAGCTTGACTGGTGTCATATACCTACAATACATTATTTTAAAAACTGTCCTCTTAAATTATGAAGCAATATAAATTTAATACCAATTTCCCACATTTTGTCCCATGTTTCTATATTTATATTATATTCAAAATCTACAGCCTAGTTTTGAGAAGAATATTCTCAATACTTCTCAAGACTTCTGAAAACCTTCAAAATTCAGTGGATGTAGCCTTCAGCCCTTTCAAAGTTTATATTAAGATTACATTAGCCAAGGCATCTGCTTCTTCTTAGCCTTTTCAACTATACAAGAGGCAGTGGCAGCTGGTCCACAAGGGACTATGGTAAGGGACTGGCTCACAATAAGATTGATTTACCACTATTGTCATCAACCTGAATGATTATGGCCACTCACCTTCCTTCAGCAAGAGGGCCATAAAAATTTGTAGAAAATGTAACCAACAACCATAGATCATAAATTTTGAACTATTTAGAGGCTCCATGGATCTCGTGTACCAAAAATGTGACAACAGCATTCTTACTTGCCTTTGTTGTGGCCTTTGGTATTACAAAACCGACAGCACAATTCAAGAACCAGAAAATTCATCTCTCAACAATCTCAAGTATACCACCAGACTGTTTGTATATATAAATTCATCCCATATCAAAGAGAAAGACTTTGTATTGTTTAATCTAGCCAGTCTCCTGGTCACTACCTGATTGATCAGGATAATTTCCCTTTCCAATTTACAGCAAGAAGAAAGGAACAAGAGATTTACTCTTTTAGAATTGTGGCAGTCACTTCAATATTTATTGGAGAAGCATCCAAGACATTGAGAAATAGAGGGTCAAGTTACATGATACCATACAAAGGACCTGTGCCATCTATGCAATGCATCGTTAATTTATTTCTCCCTTAGCAGCTCCCAGGAAAGGGATCATTATTAAGTCAGGCTTGCTGGTGTAGAGGACTAAGTAGAATGGCAAAGACCCCAAAACATTGGATAAGCTGTAACAAATCAAATTAATAGAGCATGCTATGTATTTGCAGGATATGTTAGGTACAGAAAACAGTGCAGTATGGATACTCAAAGGAATACTTTGCATCCTTTTGAAGAGCAAAAAACAACTACTTCTCATCTGTAGAGTGGAATGGCCATAACACTTCAGATAGCAGCAATTTATGTGCAAAAAGAAGGTCCCATTTACAATGCAAATGGGCACCACTACTGTTCATCACCGTGATGAAGACATTTTGAAGCACTAAGGCACAGTAAAACAATTCCTTGAGGTAAACACATCATTGAGAAGAATTGCTCATAATCTAGCCAAAGGAGGCCATTTTTCAATATGATAAAGCTTAATATGATAGACTGCCTACAACATTTATAGCTTTGGTATATTCAGGCAATTGTAGATTGGGCAGGGAGCTGAATCATTTACATAAACCTATTTCTTACTGCTTTTAAGTATTGGGTCAAAACTATCATGTTATACTGGATGGGTATACAATAAGTAAACATAAACCTGCTTTTCCCTCCCTATTTTTAAAAAACTGATGGCAGATAAATAGTTGCAATATGCTTACAACCAGCCAAATATTATGTTCAGTACATGGCTAATTAAAGATTGTATTGGGGTTAAAATACATCATGTGTAACCAATAAAGTCCCACTTTTTGAATCAAGGTCAAATGTATTGTTTCACATAGCATTTAAAACTTCTAGGCAAAGTATGTGTGGGATTGCCCCTATCCTAATTAACTTGTGAAGGAATTAACATCAGTTTCACACAATTTTATTTATTTTAATTATTCTTTCATAAAAGGAGAGCGAGAGAAGTAAAATTCAAAGTTCTCGCACCTTATGTAAGTAGCTCTTTGACATTTAATTTAATTTATTTAGGTGTAAAAAGCATTTGTTACTGATACTAATAATTTATAGCTTCCTTTAAAATATACTATAGAGCTTTGTTTCAAGACAGGTGAGGGCTGAGAATGAAGTGGCTGTTAATGGATGAATTTGTGAAGGAAAAAAGGAAGATACTGTATGTATTTGGCAAAGAGACATTTGCTTTAGTTTTTATTTAATGTAATAAAGGAGTTCTGTAGTACATATGATAATATAATATAAATTCTTTTCACAAATAATAAAGGAAAAAAATGGAATATATAACAACATACACTGAAAGGAGAGGAGATGTTTAACAGATAATTCATTTCTGAAATTAACATTTTGACACCTATCCATAGTATCTATGCCACAGTTATGACAAGCTTGTGATAATGTGCCATATTAAATGTCATCACAATTCTTTTTCATTGATGAGAAAAGAACAGAAAGAAATGAAACCATTAAAATGGTCTAAAAATAGAACCCAAGCAACAAAAGATCAAAATGCCAAAATTTTGCAAGAAGAAAGAAAGGAAAGAAGATGAATATCTCTGGTATTTTCAAGAGATTTCACTCATTTCTCTGTTATGTTCTTACAAGACCATAAACTAATATGAAAATATTTTAACAATTAAAGTATTAAATGTATATATCAATTGCAAATGAATATAGTCATATCTTTTGATAAACAAAGATCCTGTATATCACAAATCAGGAACATGCAAATAAGTTTGTCCAAACACTAAATCCTGAGAAGTTGATTACATCATATCAGAACTGTGACGTTTAAAGCAAAGAGAAATCTTTATGAAGCAAGTCAGATGAATCAGGAGGTCTTGTGCTCTATAGCATTACAAAACTGTGCCTGAACTCTGGAATAAACACTACTCTGCTCTAGTTCAAAATATTTGCCCTATCATCTATTTGTGTTTTTGAAACCTCCCAAAATAAAAATATTTGCCTTACATGACAGCATTTAATTTGTGTCCCAATAAAACCCTTCTCCTTTTTCTATGAATGGATTATTGAAGAGAAATCTGTCCTTTTTTTTTAGCTTAAAATCACTATTGCCTCACTTACCTAACAATTTATGTATGTGTCATAAGTTTATGAGATTGTAGAAACACTAATCAATGAACCAATAGAATAAATACTGCTGAGAAAAAAGTAATGGGACAAACAAAAGACTAAAGGCAGGGAGGCAGCAGATGGCTTCCAGATCCCTCCAGAAACCAAATCTGATTCTCAAACTTCTTATTGATCTTTGGCCTCTAATTAACTACTGTTGTAAAACCTTCAGAGCAGAATTGTTTTCTGAATCTGTGACTACATAGTCCTTGTTTGATATTTGGAGTCCAGATGTGGTAATATTAGATTTGAAAAGCTTTTAATGATTCTCCTCCAAAAATGTAAAAGAATTGCTCTTTGGTAAGACATCACAAGACTTCAGTAAAACTTGCTCTGTTCTCTCTCCAACTTACCTATGGTTTGCTGATAGGGGATTCTGGTATCTTTACCACAAAAGATGCTATATCCTCTCTGAACATTTTTCATCTTACAATTTCTTCTTTTGGTGTTGGAATGATTTATGAGAATATCTGATCAATACCATGATTTCTCACTTGAAAAGCTTTGAAGAGTAACACAGAAAGTCACTCACTTTGAGAAGTTTGGAATAACCAATTCAAAAATCACTTTTTGAGAGTGATCTGATGGCGACTCCAGTCCCAGGAGAATAAGATTGGACATGTGAGAAGGCAATTCCAAAACAATCTGGCTTCCTATTGTATCACATAAATCAAAAACTCTCCCAGAGGAACTTTACCAGCCAAGAAATATAACGGTAATATCCTAAATAATAGTTATAAAGATCAAAGAACTCTCCTCTTTATGAATTTTCTTTTCAGTTCTAAAAGATAAACATAGAATCAAATTTGTTTCCATTCCTTTCAGGTTTACCTCAGAATTGAGATTAAACTGGGGTACTTCCCCCCCCCCCCTACTGGCCAGTGGGGATAGGAGGCCTGCCTGACTTTTTATTGGACTTATATGTATTTCATCCGTCAAGGAGAAATTCCAACACATAGAAAAATGCTGTGAAAGAGAGATAAATGCAAACTTAATTTAGAAAACCATGAGCAGAATCCTTCCTTGGACTCTCTTCTTCTCAGAGTGCAGAAAATGTGACTAATGTGACTCAATAGGAAGAAAAAGAATTCAGTATTATGCCATGTTTCTTGCTACTGATATGATTGATATTTGTGTTATTATAATTGTGTTGATTTCTAAGGATACTTCCATACTATTTCCATTCATGTCCTGGACCTTTAGTAATTCATGACTTGAAATGCTAAAAACAAGGAGAAAAAGTCACTGTCCTGCTTTGAGATGCTATTTATTCAAACAAAGCCTACTCATCTCAACTTCACACAAAAGGGAAAAAAGAGTAGCCAAATAAATAAACAAACAGAACTGGTGCAAAATCTTGGTATGGAAATGTCCTAAATTGCCATAAAAAGACTACATTGGCTAAATTACAAGTGACCAGAAGTATGTGATCCTTTAATTGTTAAGGGGCTCCAGTGTCAATGACTACAATGCTACCATTCCTTACCATTAAACTTACAAGTAAGGATCATGGAAATTAGGGTTTAACGCTTAAATGAAGCCCACACATTGCCCATCCCTGAAAAAGACTAATATTTTCCCAGTAATTATTACCTTACACCTTTTTACATTAGAAGTCTTAAATTCATGATATCAAAATGTGTCATTTTATGAAAGTGTTAAACTACAAATTAGGATACATGTGTATTACTAATATATATGCTGTCAATTGTTAACAATTAACATGGACTACATCTCAATATTTACTAGGAAATTAATATCTGGTAAATGTCTTTTGACATTCAAAATATTCCTTCAATGTGGGTTTTTTGTTGTATTTAGTACTCACTCTGGATCTTTCTGACTGTGACATTCTTCAAGTATAATAAGATTATGCCTTCCAAATTAATGTCCAGGCTGCTGTAATTTCTAAATGCAATTGAAAGACCCAAAGCTGGAGGAACATTTTACACGGAGCTAACATTTCTTAGTTTCTTCCTATAAATGTATTGTGACCAATAGATTTCCTTCCAAGCTTATAAATCTCGACTGAAATTTTAGAAGCCCACTTCAGAATGCAAAGTTTGGAAAATTAATGGACAAATGGTTGAATTAATCAATTAATTATATAGCAAAGACAATACGTTTGAATAACATGATGCATTTATAGAAAATAATTCCTTTCCCCCCACTCCTTTATAATGTGGGTAGTTAAAATAAAATATGCTGCTACAGAAACAATAAGGTAACCACTTAGTTTCATTCCTAGGCATTCTCTGAAACATAACTTAATTAAATTATTATATTAGTAAGTAAATTAAATATCCTCTACATTTATATCAGATTAACAGATCAAAAATACTACTTGCTGCTTCCAATGAATGAATGAATCAATCAATCAATCAATCAATCTTTATGAAGCCCAGTGGAGTTCCTGCAGCAACAGTCCAGCAGAATTTCAGTCAATTGTGATTTCGATGCTCTCCAATATGGTGGCAAAGATAGCAGCTGCCTGAAATAAGTATGCAATTATTATGTATGCAAATTAAAGGAGCCTAGTAATGAGAAAATTGAAAGTGCTATATTGTTTGACTGAATAAAAAAACTTTAACTCTAAGGTTTCAGTCTAATGAAAAGTAGGATTAGAATTTCCAAATGCAAATCATACATTATTTTATGCAACCATATTCAAAAGCATCCTGTTCAGCTTTTGAATCCCCACTTTGAAAAGTAATGTAGGATTCTAGGACACCTGAATCTCACTCTTGGGGCAAGTGGTGTCTATGATGGATTGAATCTGAATATTTTTAATTGATTTAATCAGTACTATTTTTAAAAAAGTTGTCCATTACTTCTTGTCTCACAGGTAATTGAGATGAATGTCTGTAAAAAACAAAAAAAAATAAGCTAGCTCATATACTATATTTAACTCCTGCAGAAGTAGACCTAGAATCTTAGTATGGAGATGGAAGTAAAAAAATCTCTCCTCTGCCACTTACAGTGAAGTTGTTACTGACCTGCTCAAAAATAGCATGAATAATAGCAAAGACTTTCCAATTCATAACCAGTAGAAGTTGGTCAATCATCCCCTTCATATGTCAAGAGAAGGAATGCTCCTATAACAGAAGTAATAATGTTTCATTGTTGTCCCAGCCCTGCTCTGAATGTCCACATATTGGACTTGATATGGTGAGTTTGTTTGGTTTTGTGCCTTTGAGTCAATTTTTGACTCATGATGACCGCCTAGACCAGGGGTGTTAAACTTGCATCATCACGGCATCGCCACGTGATGTATTGTGACTTTTTTTCCCTTTGCTAAACTGGGCATGGGTGTGGCTAGTGCGTGACACATCTGGCCCACGGACTGCGAGTTTGAAAGCCCTGGCCTAGACTACTTGCTGCAGTTTTCTTGGCATAAGTTTGGAAGTGGCTTGCCATTGCCTGCTTTCCAGGGTTGAAAGACAATATCCAGTCCAAGGTGAACCAAATGGTTTTGCTATTGAGGTGGGAGTAGCACTCATAGTCTTCTACATTCAGGCATCCAGTCTGATGCCTCTAGCCACTAAACCAAACTGTCTCTCCAATTGATTTGAGGGATGTCGGAAGGGTTGGGGACCCCTACTACATTGATTTTTCCTTCTGGTGCACTAATTTGTTTCAGGGATATAGATATTTTGGAGAAAGAGGCTTCCATTCCTCAATGTTTGCTTCGGCAAGTTTCATTAAGATTCAGCCTTAACTCTTTGCTTGATTCAACAGTTCCAAATTCAGTCACATCCCAAAACTTGACATCAGGAATAAGAGTAGACATCTGCTATGATTATATTATTGGATTGTTTTCTGAATTTCACTGAAATGAATGGAGCCCCTGGATAGAAAATACTTGCTATAGTTAACATTCACACTTTCTGATAGAGAACATCATTTGCCATTCAGTTCTAATGATTATTAGCCAGAAGATTTTTATTTCTTCCAAAGAAATCAATTTTTCACATTTCCCTTTAAATCATTAGTAATTTATTTCTGTCTCTAAACAAAACAGGTACTAGTTTTATGGTATTGATGTTACCAGAACATGTTGCTACTAGATAATTCAGTGGTGCTAGGCAACTGGCTGATCACTTGTGTAAAATAGAGCATAACATTCTCTTTTGAGAGAATGTAGTATTCAGAGCATAAACTCTGCCTCCATTAGCCTTTTGCAGTCCCTATGCTATTGTGAACTATATCTTTAAGCATTTGTATTAAATTATCTATAATTTGGAAAATCATACACTATTGGCACATTAAAAACAGAAGAATTGGCAGAGTATATGAAACCAATATTTCATTAAGTCATTGATTTTGAGTTGGAAGGCTGGGATCTATAAACTGGCTGCCTTAGATTGTTGCTAAAGGCTTTAATATGTCACGATATATTGATGTCAAAATTAATCATGCCTTTTCATAATTTATTGTCTCAATAGAATGGTCCAGAAATAGGTACAATTTGTCTACTGAAATCAATAGGATTTGAGTATGTTTGGACTGAAACTATCAGATGGATATGATTCACATTGAAAAATGTTCAGAGAAAAATAAATGTTCTGTCTTCCCTCCAATCCATTTCAGATTCTTTCTTCTAACTGGAAATTCAATATGGGCACCAATTTATATAGGTATATATATATAGGCATACACACACACACACACACACACACACACACACACACACACACATATATATATACTTCTCTCCTATAATTCCCTTGGTAGTTTCCAAGCTAGTTGACTACATGTATGTGTGTATGTGTGTGTTCTTCAAGTCACTATTGACTCCTGTGACTGGCTGAACTAGTTTGTGCAGTTTTCTTGGCAAGATGTTTGCCCCTGTCTCTTCCTAGGGATGAGAGTATTGAGAGCTAAAGGTCACCCAACTTGGTTCATGCCTATGGTAGGGCTAGAATTCACAGTTTCCTAGTTTATAAAAAGTGTATGCCTTTGTTCAGAACTTTTTTCATTTTCCATGTAATAAATTAAACCAAGTCAAATTATATTCTCATATAATGCAGAAAAGTGGCTTCTTTCACTTTGGTGAACAAAACAGCCAATATTAGTTTTGCTAAGCCAGGAACCAATATTGCCTATTTATGCTCACAAAGTGAAAAAAACTTATATTAATGACATTTACATAATTTATTTTAATTTGTCTCCTTGCAAAAAGCCAATAATCTTCTTCCCCCTGAATTCTACTTACTGATTTTATTTTACTTCTACGCCATATTTTTATTCAGGAGCTCAAGTCAGCATTATATATTTATTGAGCAAAACAGAAAGGAGAAAGAGCTCACAATTACAGTAAGCAAACAGTTACAAATACTAAGTTCATATCAAATATTTCCCTAGTTCAGTTTGGTTCTTTAATGGGCTGGCTGTTCGAATAGCTGATTGTGTTGTGTGAATCAGCTTGTATCCCAGCATGCTTTACAATGTAAATGTATCAAAACATACTTTACTTTTAATTATCTCCCAAAATCACTTTCCTAGTCAATTAATTTAATTATGCTTTGGATAATTATTTTTTTATGAGTGTTGTAGCAATTTCAGACTGTGATAGTTTGTACTACAATAACAGAAGATGGAGTGAGGCTGACATGAATGATACATTGAATGTTTCAACCAAAGGCACATTTATAATGTTGACACCTGAATTAATGACCTTCCTTCTGTAAGAAATGGGCCAATCCATCCTCTGAATGCAACAGGATAAAAAAGCTTTGGGTTAAAAATGGAACTTTTACCTTTTCCTACTGGATATAAGAGTTGAATAAGGAGTTCAGAATTGAGGCACAGATTTACAAAAAGTCTAAATTTCTAATCTACTACTACCTTGTAGCGCTATAATATTACATGGAATTCAAGTGAAAGTTGTAATTTGAAGAAGCAGGATCAAAAAAATACTTGTTTCGGTGTTAGAGAAGAATTCTTAGAATACCATGGATATTCCAAGAAAACAAACAGGAAGCACACCAATTACTGAAAGCAAAGGTCCATATATTTTTGCCAAACCCAAATATGTAGCTTTGGATCCTTCACCTTGATAAATTAATGAATACATATGTTTTGACTGATTTGCTTAATTGGGTTCTCTTTATCTACTTGTAGGATTTGTGTGGAGAACAGATCATATTTTAGGTCATATTTAGACATAAATATTGAATATTTGAAATGATGTACATACGTTTAACACTACTTTAGCTCTCAAAGTATTCGTTCATTCATTCATCTGCTAATTTTTTTTTAAATAAGGTATAGATTGATCTTTTAGTTCATGCACACACAACCATTTTAATTGAAGATTTTAGATTCATTTAAAATAAAGTAGATGGTTTTACCCTTTTTGAATTCAGCTATACAGACTGGAAATGTTCTGTCAAAATTGTTTTCATCCATTTTCACTTTTTTTATTAGCCTATACATTATGAATTTAATTGAATTTCTGGCAAGAGAGAATTATCAGGAACAAATGATGGTTCTTGTGATACTCCAGGCTTGGGACAAAAAAAAATTATCTGCCATTCTGCATTGGGAAGACTGGTTAATGATGCTGGGAAAAACTAGATAACAATTAGTCTGGCAAATCACTGAGACTATGCCATCTGCTCTAAGGCACAATTAGTGGACTAATGAAATCAGAAGCATGGTTCAGTATTTTTATTTCATAAATTGGAACATGTTCATGCTCCTCATGAACATTTGCTTCATTTAAACAAAGGTAGAGTTCGTTAAGAATTTCATTAAGAGTTAAACAAAAAAAACCTAAAAATTATTTTGCTCAAAAATTAACATAGTGGCAGAGACAGTAGCATAATTCCAGGCCAGTAATTTGTTATGGAAAATAAGAGAATCATAATGTTTGTGATTATTAATTTACTTTATATACGGTATGCATGTATGTATGTACGTATGTGTGTGTGTGTGTGTGTGTGTGTATACATATATATATATATATATATAAATTATTGTAAGCTGCTCAAAGTTATCTTGATGGTAAGATGAGCAGACAATGCATTTTATAACTAAACAAACACAGTGAAAAAGGCAGAACAACATTTATAAAGAGTAACAACTTTATTTGTATTATGTGATAAAGGGTGAAATTTGCAAAGAAGACTTATTTTGCAACATTCATGTGCATCCTTATGTAGTTGTTCGGCACAGCTTTTTAAAATTAATATTCCTACATTGAAGGTCACAAAACTGCTATGACAAATTTGCAAGCAATTTTGACAATTAAATCATTTTTCAGAACAGGGAGACTATGGGTTCTAGTCCTACCTGTGATAAAAAGCCAGCTGAGTGACCTTGGGACAGACATTCTCTGTCAGCCCTAAGAAGCAGGCAGTGGCAAACCACTTCTGAAATTTTGGTAACTGCAAAAACTGTAGGGATTTTTCCAAGCAATTGCCATGAGCCAACACTGACTCAAAGGCACAAACACATGGTCAAGATATTTTTGAAATGTGGAGTAGAAAACACAGACAGATAATTACAGCTGGCTGGCCTTTGGCTCTAATCCATCTTGAATAATTTGCTGAGGATAGATGACTGGATGGATCCAGGGAGTGGTGAATATATCTTAGTTTGATTGAGTGGTACCACAGGTTTTAAAATAAGAAATGGTTGGCCAATCCTGAAAAGTCTTCTCTTGATTCAGAAGCTCATAGTTACCTTGATCACATAGACATGGTAACCATCAGACATCTGGAGCTGTAGTGTCACTGACATGCTTTATTTCACCCAAACACTGACTCAGCAGAAGTGGAGCATGACTTGAATTGGTGCCTGAATAAAGGCAAATAAATTTAACTTCAATGTAGTAACTGGGGGCTTTTCCTGATCTAAGTGATGTTCTACTTAGTTTGAGAATATTCCTAAAACCATTAAGAATTTTGACTGGATTATAAACTACACCATTTCCTGGACAGAGGCATTTCCTGGAAATGTTACATTTAGGTTAGTATTCGTGTTCTAAATAGTCCTACTCCAATCTATATATCTGCTCCAGTAGCTGCAACTGATGCAAAATGAAGTGGATAGTTTTTTAGTAGGTCATATTGCCATGTACACATTGCATTTGTGCTGAAGAAGTTGCATTAGCTACAAATGAGATACTAATCTAGGTTTAATTTTATCCCATTGGCATATAATGCCCTAAACAATTTGAGACCAGGATACAGGTAAATCACTTTCCCCATTATAATATGATCAATACTTGGAGACTAAAACATATGAAGAACAGCTGAAGGATTTGGGTTTGGCTATTCTAAAGAAAAAAAGAATTAGAGGTGACATGATAGCAGTATTTCAGTATTTGAGGGGTTGCCACAAAGAAAAGGGAGTCAAATTACAAAGGACCAGAGGGCAGGACAAGAAACAATGGATGGAAACTAATCAAAGAGAGAAGCAACCTGGAATTAAGAGAAACTTCCTAAAAGTGAGGATAATTAACCAGTGGAACAGCTTGACTTCAGAAATAGTGGGCGTTCCATCACTGGAGGTTTTTAAGAAGAGATTAGACAGTCACTTATCTGAAATAGTATAGGTTCTTCTGCTTGAGAAGGGGGCTGGATTAGAAGACCTCCAAGTCCCTTCCAGTTCTATTCTATTGTGATTCTATAAACACCTGAGATTTATTGTAGTTGCCATCACCTGTGAATTACTCAAGGGAGTGTGGTTGATGATGATAATGATTTGTCTTTCATCAATTGTAGTATATGTTTTATATTAACTGCATTGGTTTTATTTCCTTGAAGATGTCTTTTTTTATAGCCTGTTACAGGATATGAAAAATATAATCCCAAGCTATTTTTAATCTTATCCATGAGCTGATACAGAAGACAGGTTCTCTGATTCAGTCTTAGCCAAATAAAGTTATCCTAGACAAATTGGTTTTCATTTTTCAGGGTATTTGGGGGGAAAGGGTTAGTGCTAAGGTCAAGTTGTAGCTTAGAGCTGAAGATGAAGCCATGAAGGTCTCTGAAAGATTTATCAAGACAGATTGTAATGAAGCATTAAAAATAGAGGAATAAGACATTTCCTGAGGATTAATGACTGTTCAGGAGGGGTTGATGGCTAGAAGAGCAGCAACTAAGGGTCATTAACCCCAGATGGCAATTAATCTCTAGGAATTGCCTGGCAGCTGGGTTGTAATCGTGGAACACTAAAAAAAAAAAAAAAGGAAAAGACAAATGAAGAGGAGGAGGAGAATGGCAACCAGGCTAGGACAAAAGTATTTTTCTTTCCTTAGATATGCACTATTAATTAGCATTCACTAGAAATGGATAATAGTCTAATAAATAACACATTAAGAAAAAGAAAAGGTATAATACTCTTAGTCCAACATTTTTATGTTCTTTTTATTGATGCCCAATCATTTAGAACAGGCATGTCAATTTATAGCCAAAAAAGGATAGCACAAATTTAAAATGAAGAGCTGTTTTATTCTCTCAAAGACCAGAAAGTATTGGTGGTAATGATGCATGTTATTTTGCAGCAGGAAGCATGT
>JANHJO010006668.1:55663-66004 GCA_032468235.1 Pseudoxyrhopus heterurus | reverse complement strand
ACAATCTGGGTTCTCATTTTACCTACCTCAGAAGGATGGGAGGCTGAGTTGACCTTGAGCCTGGTCGACCTTTGAACTTGCTAAATTGCAGGCAGCTGGCAGCTAGTACTAATTACAAGTACTGCTCTCTAAATGCTGCGCCACCATGGCTGGTTGTTCAATGTATTTTACTACTTATATTGTTTCTCTCTATTTTTATTTTATATATTCTTTTAAATCTTTATTTGTATTAGCATTATTTCTTTTTCTATTTCTTTGAAACTATAATTGTTAGATGGGTGGGGGAGAGAGAGATATGATAAGGAAAATAAAAATAAAGTGATCAAAAGAAAAAGAGAACAAAAATAACAGAACATGAATTAACAGGGAAAAAGAACTTTCAATTTATTATAATGCCAAACACACATAAATATTTATATTTTTTCTTCTTTCTTATTTTTTTCTTTGAAATTGCACTTTCTCTTGAATTAATTTCCTTTTTAAATCATAAGAAACATATTTTACATTTAACACCTGTACCCATTGTTTTTCTAAATTTGGATTCATTCAATCATTTAGAAATGTAACTAATGCTAACTCTTATTTCATTTTTTAAAAATTCTGAATAAAATTGAATTGCTGGTTTCTATTATAGCGCTTCATCTCTTAAGGAAGGTGTCTTGAGTCTGTTAGGGCATCCATGATATGCAGTTTAATGAGCACACATTTTAACTGTAATATTGCCAAGTAAATGTTGAAGGCAAGTCATATTCAAAATCATATGTTCAACTATACAACTCTCAAAGTCTCCAAAGCAACCATCGGGAACCAACCGATAATATATAACCGAATCCTTTGTTTAGTCCAAGTATTCCCATAAAATATTTTTTCTGCTCTTTTCAAATTTAAATCATTTTATGCTGTCAATTTAACATTTGATTCAAGATCAAAATGAAATAATTTATGTATTAATGAACTCATCTGCCTGGCAGCTTTCAAGGTTGGAAACAAAGACCCATGTTTAATATACCTGCCAAAACTTCAGAGTTGTTAAACACTCACTCTCCAAATAGCCCAAAGAGGGGAATATTCATAAAAGGTCTTAGCCAAAAGAATATAGATGTTAAAACCAAACCTAATTATATACTAGAAAACCATAGGGTAACCTTCGTTTGGCCAAAAATATTCAAGGGGGTTTAACCTGCCATAAAAATCATCGTTAACTGATCTAATATACTTTAGTTTTCATATAATAATCAGTTTAATACTATTAATCTAGGTTTAAAGCCTTAATGGAAGTTTTAATCATCAAGCTTTATCAACTGAAATTGCATTTTTATAGCTGTCTCTCTAATCTATATTCAGCAAATCATCAATACATAATTTGTGTTGAAGATTTCAGTTTAAGACTTATAATAGAAGCACAGATGTTTAATTTTTTTTTTCAAAAAAGCTTTATCTGTGTATCTATCGCCATACATACACAGCTGTGTGTGTGTGTATGTGTGTGTTTGTGTCTGTGTGTGAAGGTTTGTTCTCTGAGCTTGTGGGTTGGTTTCTGAACATTTCATTACCAGGCTAGTAACATCTTCAATGGAGTTCAGGGATGTCAGTGTCAGTGTTCTTCTTCGACTGGACACATGAAGCCCTCATAAACAGAAGAACACTGACAATGACATCCCCTAAACTCCATTGAAGATATTATCTCACCTGGTAACAAAACATTTGGAAACCAAATATTTATTTATTTCATGAATTTATAGGGTCATTGAACTCAAACAATGTGATGTTGGGTGGGATACAGCAAAACTAAACAATAAAAAGGAAAAGAAACATAAGCATAAAAAAAGAACAGCCCGATACATACATTATAAAATGATGACCAAATGGGTAATTAGATGACCAAAAGGAGACTCCATTAAATTAGACCCAAGTGGGAAAGCTGGGTATTTTCTAAAGGTTAACTGATTTGTGGCATGTCATATGTGGAACATTCTAGAGCACAAGGGTAGCCAATGAAGGGACATGCTTCCTAGGTCCAATCAGATTTTTGGCATTTTTTAAAAAAACATAAATAATTCATTTTGTTCATAGGAACATTAAAAATATTTCATGTCGGTATCTTAAAAACGTATTTATTTACTTTTCATTGGTGGGTACAGATGGGCGAGTTAGAATATAGAGCCAGTTTGGTCTAGTGGTTAAGGCACCAGGCCAGAAACCAGGAGAATGTAAGTTCTAGTCCTGCCTTAGGCATGGAAACTGGCTGGTGATCTTGGGTTAGTCACTCTCTCTTCAGTTCAACCTACTTCACAGGGTTGTTTTTCTGGAGAAAATAGGAGGAAATATTATTAGAGCCATATTAGTGCCATATTATTTTCATGGTTAGAATGCAGTATTGCAGACTAACTCTGCCCACTGCCAAGAGCTTGATCCTGATTGGCTCAAGGTTGATTCAGCCTTCCATCCTTCTGAGGTTGGTAAATGAGGACCCAGATTGTTGGGGACAATATGCTGAGTCAGTAAACTGCTTAGAGAGACTGTGAAGTGGTATATAAGTCTAAATGCTATTGCTATTTATGTCTGTCACCTGGAGTTATTTATAAAAATAAAAAGGTAGGATAAAAATATAATAAATAAAGTTATGGATTCTTCAATAGATTTCATTGCAATCTTGAATGATACTTTGTGTAAGTAATCTACAAGTCTGGAGACATATAGTAAGAGAGATCAACTTTTAATGGGAGACTTACCTGTGATATAGGGCAGATTCAATCATGCCTTTTAAGTCAGGTAACCTCTGGAAAGAACTACTTGGATTTCTGGGAACAATTGTTTTGCTAGTAGGGTAATATAACAGATTTTTGAATGCTTGACAAGGCAGTTCTCCAGACCTACTTATACTTAGCAAAATTAGAGTTATTCCGAGTTTCTCATTCTTGCCTCCTACACTGGACTAAGGAATCTTTTCAATAACAATTCTCCTCTGACCTGCAATGGTCCTACTCCCCCTGCTGTATTCCCAAGCAAAGTTAGATAGTCACAGTCTGTCTGTCAACAAAACCTCTCTGAATTCATTTAGCTTATGCTACATCCAGCTTGGTCCAAAATCAGCCTTAGCCCTGGGTTTCATTCTTGGCTTTGGAAGAAGGAACAAATGTCTCCATTGCTGATAGGCATGAGAGGTTTGCAAAAACACCAATTACCAGCCACCCACTGGTAAGATGGCTTGTTAGGAGAGGCAATAGTGTGTGAACAAGGGTTGGTGCAAGGATTGTGGTGGCTCTGGCAGTTGGAGAAGAAACAAGAAAGCATGAAACACAGTGCATGAATCTGGATGCTGAGGTTGCTTCCAGCAATGGAAGACAATCCCTGTGTTGAGGATTACTCAACCATTGAGCTGAAACTTTGATCAGTTAAACATCTCTTCCTATAGGGAATCATGGAAATGGCCTTGAAAGGAATATTTGGTAGTCATTAGAGAAAATAGGAAGAAACCTTTCTTAGGCTTTATATTAAGAAGATACTTGGGCTGGCTTTCAGACTGGGAATCAGTGGGTTATACAAATGAGAAAAGGCAAAATATTATAGCAATAGCAATAGCATTAGACTTATATACCACTTATCAGTGCTTTACATCTCTCTCTAAGCTGTTTACAGAATCAGCATATTGCCCCCAACAATCTGGGTTCTCATTTTCTGACCTCAGAAGGATGGAAGGCTGAGTCTACCTGGAGCCTGGTGGGATTCGATCAGCCAAACTGCTGATCGGCAAGTCTGCAGAGTAGTCTGCAGTACTGCATTCTAACCACTGCGCCACCACAGCTCCCTGTTGGCAGACTTGCAAGTTTCTGTTATATAGCCTTTTCAATAAAGCATTGTTCTAATCTTCCTGTGAAGTTTGTTTCCTGATTTGATCTCCCTTGCAGAACTGATATTTCCCAACTTCTCATCACCTGTATTTGTCAAAGAAGTATAGGCTGAGGAAGAACCAGAAGAGACTTTTGAATTAGTAAAGGAAGGGCCTGCCATCAATAAATCTGCTGAGTCAATGCCTTATGGGGCCTACTCAATTTGTGTCTTGGGGCCTGATTCTAAGGGTCAGCTTCATCCCTTGGCTAGTAGCCATCTTCAAATGCATCCAACCAGGCTACTGTATTTGGTACAACTTTTTACTTTGAGAAACATGAACAATGTTAAAAATTAAAATTAATAAATACATGGTAAGGGTTGTGCCCCCAATCTTGCCTTTCTATATGCCATTAGTTGATGTTACATTAGAGGGGAAAATAGAACAGCAATAGAATCCACCCTTGTTTCTGAAGTGCTTGAATGAGAGATTGCATTTGACATAAACATACCTTCCTCTCAGTTTAGAGTGGTGGTAGGGAGAATAAACATGTTAATAGCTGAATAGATGAGTCCTCTTGTAATCTGGCAAACATCAACCCCAGAATATAGCATTACTTCATCAAAATGCAGAAATCCAAATTTTAATGAGGTCAGTCTGAAATTCTTCTTCAACATTAAAATTTTACCCTTTCTTCTTCTCATAGCAAAGGTTTAAAATGATATTCAGACAGGTTCACATATATCACAGAATGAGAGAGTGTCGTTATGTTTTACCTAATGTCTAGTCTAGTTTATTCCAGGCTTGAGGCCAACCCTGGGGTTCTCTGAGATTTCATTCTAATCCCATCTTCAGGATGCGATGGGCCAAACTAATTATTGAAAGCATCGTCCTGCCAGGAGAGAAGCCAGAAAACTGACATATCACATTACTCTCCCATTCAATGACAAAAGACTGGTTTAACTTTACTTTCCCCTAAGGTTTAACATTTTTTCCCTTCCATTGTGTATTTTGGCCTTCCTGGCTCTCCAAACTGCAGCTGAACTGCAATGATCAAAGACTATGTATTCAAAGGGGGCAAAAGTTGGAGACTCAATGAAATCTTTTTGCCAAGTTTCATTTTCTAAGGGGAAAAATTCACTCAAATTAACAAAGTGACACGTTCAACAAATGTTTGAGATAACTGTCAAAAATATTTTCTAAAACTCATGTAGTTTCATATTTCCTAAAATGATCAGATTATACACATAGCTTGCTATGTGACAAAGATCCATAATGAACACTTTTGCAGCTCTGAGGGATTTTGTATGGAAAGAGACTCTGCTGTTTCAAATTTTGTATTAAAATCAATCCATATTAAAATGTTGGCACATTGTGGAGAGAACAAATTGAATATTTTTTTCATTATACTGTAGTTGTTCTGTAGTTTAGAGTGATATGATTTCTAAGATAAGGCAATGCTAGGCACTGGTTAATGGTTTGCTATAAATGACTTTTCTCAAAGGTCAAATTCAGATTAAATCAAGTCCTGCTTAGCAATGATGCAGAAGAGATTTTTAAAATTGAAAAACCATAATAGTAACAGTGGTTGGTACTTCAAGTACATCTTTATGGATGAAATTATGATTTGCATAGAGAGAACAACTCTTTGCTTAGATCCACAAAATATAGGAATAGATTGTTGTTTTTCATATCTGAACATTAGTTCACTTCAAGACAATGATTATTTCTAGCCAGGATATCATTATTTTTTCTTGTTAGGCTTGGGTTATTATTGAAGATTCTGTCCTTGAACATTATTTCTCTTACTTTAGGACATTTTTCTGTGTTTTTGGATTCCTTATCAAAATCAAAGAAAAAAAAATATGAGACTTATATCTCTCCATTCAGATACATCACTGGAATGGACTTTCTAAAGAATTTCATTTGTGATGGCAATCTAAGGAGCTTCATAGTGAATGTCTGAAACTTTTCTTTGTATTGTAAATGTAAATTAAAACTTCCATAAGTGAACTGGCACAGTTTTCTTGGTTTCTGCTGACAAGAAATGAACATTGATCCAGTAAGAGTGAATTTCCCAAAGCATCATATGTGTCAGACAAAGGCAAGTACTTTTTGAAATAATGCTTCCATAAATGAATAGACACGCCTTTCTTGGCTTCAGTTGATGAGAAGTGTAAATTGAGTAAAGGAGAGTGAGATTCCTGAGACACCGTTTTGTCCTTAAGCAGCTTAACAGCCTTTAGTAAATCAATTATAGATATATCTACTGACTTTGACAATCTTCCAGCTGACAGATTCTATTCTCAGCTGTATCCAAGATGGCATTTATAGGATTCACGGTGTCCTTAATAGCTTTAATATTCTCACTCATCTTAAGACCAATATCCATCACATCTTTCTCAGTAGTTGCCAACACTGGTCAAACTTTCTTGGGCACTATCCAAACAAATGACAGTGAAGGTCTATCTGATAATCATAAAACAGAATAATCATCTGCTTCTGAGTGTAGTAATATCAGTTAGCATAGCAAGTAAATAATTATCAGGATGGACACAGCAGCAGATGCCAAAAAATGTTGATGTCCATTTGAACATTGTGCTATCTTGATAAAAAGTTACTGGTTTGGTTTATAATATGAGGTAGAAAATTTTGGAAACCACATGTTTTAACCTGTTGGAGATGTGTGTTTTTTTAAAGCCACCAGGTAATATAACTGTCTATGGAGATTCTCAGTCATCCAGATCATGGTTCTCCCAAAGATGTTTTTTTTTCAAAAGGCAACTAGACTTTGTTTTTTCCTTGAAGATGTTTTGCTTCTTCAGTTCTGAACAAATGATGAAAGATGGAAGAATTGAAGAAGCTTCTTGGATGAGAAGCAAAACATGTTCAAGGAAAAACAAGTTGCCTTTTGAAAAAGCACCTTTGGGACACTAGGTAACATAGTAACATTAATTCTGAAATTTCTTGTTCCTTTTTGTTCTCTTTTCTTGCTTCTCTTCCTCTTCTTGTTGGGGGAAAAAACTACCCGAACTTGGCTGCCAACTCTTATACTATTAAAAGACTGCAGATAGGATTCTAAATGTTATTCCTGCAGTAGTTTGTAAACAACATTGCAATGAGATCCAGCTTCATTTTGGTTAAGCTTGTAGGAAACGCGTATTGGAGTATTACCTATCCTGATAAGTAATCTGAGAAACCTAGTAGATTAGAAAGATATTACATAGCCCAACATTTATTGCCAGGTAGTCTGAGAGGATTCAAAAATGTCAATCTTTATAGCCCAAAATTTAGCCAGAAAGTGGATCAAAAATCTAATCTTCACAAAATGCCTGTTTGACAGGCAGGTTTTGTTCAGCATTGTCCTGTGAGTTGAATGAGTTGTGCTTTCCAAGGACGCAGACAAGAATATAAAGTGCCCAATGTTCCTTCCAAGATGAAGCAAGCCTTCAGAGATGCAATGGTAGTCCAGTATTTAAATCAAGCCAGATAATACAAATCCCAGACCTGAGTCAAAATTAAAAACAAAATTAAACCCTTCCGCCACAATCTGAATATGGAACCAGAGTAGGTAATGTATTAATATGGGATACATTATCCCAGTTTGTCATTTCTTCATATCTTACTCCATTGGCCCTTTATGCCTGTTGTTTGTGGCCTCTAAGGCTTTGCCAGGTTTCTTCTTAAACTGTGAAGACTCATCTGTAGTATATATGACTAGCATTTACAAAGAAGTCATCACTTGCTCTATCCCAGATTCCTATGCTTGTTTGCTGGATTTAAATTAATAAAAATATGGTCTAGTCCAGTGATTCTCAAACTTGGTAACTTTAAGATGAGTGGGCTTCAGTTTACAGAATTCCACATTCAGGATAGTTTGAAAATTCTGGGTGCTAGAGTTCACACATTGATCGAAGTTGAGAAATACTAATCTATTCCATTCATAACATAGTCTTCTTTTGTGGGGTAATTTGTTACCAAAAAAATTCTGGAGACAGTAGGAATTGAAGCTAGGACCTTCAGGCTGAAAAATTGTCCTTTACTACTAAGCTCCGATCCTTCAATAGAGTACTATAGAAAAAAAGATGTTTCACTGTAGTCATGTTAAAAATAAAGAATACAGTACAGATGTGCTGTCAAGGAAACAACCATGGAAAATCCAGGAGTGTACTGAAATCATAGTCCTCATGAGTGCACCAAACCATCTGTCTATATATTGCAGTACATTCACTATAAAATTACAGAGAAAAATGTCCTGACATTGAGACAACATTATTTCACCTTTTAAAAAAAACACCTCATATTTTCAACTTTAGTTTCTTCTACAGTTGAATGTGTTTTGGTGGAAGACAGTCATGCTAGCTTATATACGAAAATGAATTTGGGACGGAACAAACCAAGTTTATCAATTCTGTACTGCCTTCCATAATCCTATTCCATAGGCTGCATTATATAAAATTAGGAATCCTATAATACATTTACATTCTGGATGAGGTGGCTGAGATATGCTTAAACCAAAAGCTATTTATTAATTACAAACATATTGTCATTTACAAGAAACATGATGTTAACTAAAACACATCAAGGAGGCCGTCAGAACTTATGGCTATCCCAACTGGGATTTCATCAAATCCCCTCCTCTCCCCTCCCCACAAAAAAAAAAGACCCAGTAGGAGCACCTCCATAACAAAAAGGGAAAAGAACAACAAATGGAGCAACTTTGTCATTCTGTTATAGGAATATCTGAAAAGCTCGGGAGCATTTTCCACCAACACAACATACATGCACACTTTAAACTCTATACTAAGGCAGAACCTTGCTCACACCAAGGGTTTCCATCTGCATTTGAAAGACAAAGACTACTCATTTGAAGACAGCAAAGAGGACTGCTGGTTTTAAAGAGGGGTCAAAGAGGCCATCTATATTAAGATTGAACAGTCCTTTCTCCTACTATCTCCTGTTTACAACACAGTCCTGTCAGTATTTCCAAGAAGGTTCCTCATCTATTTGAACTATTCAGGTGACCCTGAGGGCATAAACCTCCAAGTGGTCCCAATGACTCTCAGAGAATATGCTAATGACCAGATGATTGAAAGGAATATAACTCCTTCCATTCTCCACCTGAGCTGAACTGAAGAAGTTTCTTGGATGAGAAGTGAAATATATCTTCAAGGAAAAACAGAAAGTTTAGTTGCATTTTGAAAAAGTACCTTTGGGACAACCATGACCTGATGAATGAATGGCTGGAATTTGGACGTTCTCACAGAGCTTCTGTGAGACACGTCCGTTCTGCTGAGATCCCAGTCCCACCCCCCTGGATTCTTTAATTCTTGTCCTTCAATTTAGATATTGTGTTTCCAGGTATCACAAATAAGATTTATGTATTTATTTGTTTGTTTATTTGTTAAACAAACTTAACTCAAACTCACACATGGTGAATCCACATGAGACCAGCTATTTTCTACACTAAATTTGGTGTAGACCCTTTCCAAGAGCACGTCCTTCTACAGCATATGGCCACAATCAAGATAGGGTCTAAGAAAGCTATGTATAATAATTGCAGAACAAATAATAATGAAAAGAACATGCTACCGTGCACCAAGAAGTGCAGTATACAAAATTATCATCTGGGAAATTGTAAACCTGATACTAAGGTCTGCATTTTCATTTCTTGCATTAACCATAACTACATTTAAAATGCCCTCCATAATCATAGGTTTAATTGGTCTAAGAAACAGCTACTGTGCTAGGCTTACAACAATTTTCCATAACAATATTTTTTCACACTAACTAGTAATGTTTTTCCAGTGTTATATTTTCCATCTTCACTATTAAAATTCTTTTTTTTTAATCTCCTCTAAATATTTTGCTCCTAGTGCTGCTGCTATTGTGACAGTCTCTGGCCATTTCTACAATACCTATGAATTCCTATTGATCTAATGTCTAAAATGGCCAATAATTGCAGTTATCTATATGATACATACATACATACATACATACATACATACATACATACATACATATATGCAATAAACAAAAAAAATAGAATGATCATAAAATCAGCAGCAGCAATGTTAATAAAATGTCCCAGTAAATTAAAAAAAACCCACAGAGTTAAAATATCAGTAGTATTTTTTGGTACTACTTTTTGGTACTGGTAGAATTTTGTCAAGAGAATATGATGGGCATAGCAAACACACTTTTCCAACAACCCAAGAGATGACTCTACACATGGAAATCACCAGACGGTCAACACAGAAATCAGATTGATTATGTGCTCTGCAGCCAAAAATGGAGAAGCTCTATTCAGTCAGTAAAAACAAGACCAGGAGCTGACTGTGGCTTAGAGAATGAACTTCTTGTTGCAAAATTTAGGCTTAAATTGAAGAAAGTAGGGAAAAGCACTAGGCCACTCAGGTATGAACTGAATCATACCCCTGATGAATATACAGTAGAGGTGACAAATAGATTTAAGGAATTAGATCTGATAGACAGAGTGCCTGAAGAATTAT